>JANTPZ010002519.1:0-38815 GCA_025593235.1 Vachellia pachyceras
CACTGGAAGCCAACACTGCAAGTATTGACTGCCAGCATTGCTAACACTCGAGTACCAGATTTTCATCACTCGAGTATCGGGCTAGAAATTTTCACTGTTCATCAATACTCTATATCAATACTTCCAGCATTCACTTCAAGTGTTTCCAACACTCAAGTATCATGATTTCAGCACTCGAGTATTATGTCTTGACAAAATTATATTTTCAACACTTGCACAGAATACTCAAGTATTTCTAGGAAGTGTTATTAACACTCAAGCACTGAGATTTATCACTCGAGTATTTGATTCTTGTCATAACACTCGAGCATTACATCAAAGCATTGAACTTCTCTTTGAAATTTTATGAGCAACACTCAAGTATCAAAAGCTTATGCTCGAGTACCAGCTCTCTCTCTCACTGACAGCTTTATGTCTGACACACTCAATCTACGCTGCTCACCTACTTTCCTTATTTGAGTAACGACATTTTGAATACTGACTGCCCTCATAAATGCAGGAGCTCAAAACACTCAATGAGGAAAGAAGCAAAGCATGGTCCGAGGCTCGTAGACATTAACGATGTTCTGCAACATTCACCCGTCGTCTGACTCAGAAGCATTAAATGCCATTAATGCAGAAGCAATTGGTCGTTGATGAGAGTAACGGCTATTGAATACAGTCTAACGGATACTTCATCAACTCTCAGCTATAAAAGACCAGCAATCATTACAGAGAGGAATAAAGAATATATTGAGCATTAAGAGCTGCATTTATCACATTCTTTCATTAATTCTCTCTAAGCTTCATTATTTGCCATCCATTCTTTTTAGAGAGTTATCTGAGGCCAAAATATCTTGTAAATTTGTGAGAAACTCAAGAACGGGATCTTAAGTAAAGTGGGCTGAAAGTGAGTTAGAAAACAGAGAATGTTATACTCTGTTTTAGTGAAAAGAGAAAGGGGGAGTGAATCCCAGGTTGTAAAGGCTTGAGAAGCCTGGTTTGTTGTTGTTAGTGGATTTGGAAATCTCAGGGGTGCCCTGAGGACTGGACGTAGGTCAAGGTGACCGAACCAGGATAAATCCTTGTGTTCATCTTCCCTCTTCGCTCTCGGTGACTTTGTTCTCGACCTTGTGTTTTAAATTGCAATTATTTTATTTAAGACCAATTCACCCCCCTCTTGGTCAAATCCTATTCTAACAAATTTTTCTTGTTATTTAAAGAGGAAAAATTAATACTCACTAATTGGATAATTTAGATATCAATATGTAAGTCGTCGTTAATTTTCCTCACTAACTTGAAGAATTAGAGAGGAATTTAATATTTTTCACTAAATTCCTGCTAATTGAAAAATTTAGAAAGAAATATATAAGTCGTCACTCATTTTCTTTGCTAATTTGCAAAATTAGATAGGAATATTCCTTGCTAAATTCCTCTTCAATTAGACAATTTAGATAGTAATATCCAAGTCGTCGTAAATTTTCATCGCTAATTTAAAAAATAAAGAGGAATTTAATAGTCCTCGCTAAATTCCTCGCTAATTGGGCTATTTAGAGAGGAATATCAAAGTTGTCGCTAATTTTTCTCGCTAATATGTAATTTTCTAGTAGTGTATTATGTGTATTAGAATGTAATAAACTGCATTTCTTCGACCAAAACATTAAAAAAAGGTTTAATATATTATCTTTGTAGTTCGATCCATTATCTTGAGTTTATTTAACAGAATAATCTTGAAAGTCGTAGAGGGTAGTCATTAATTGTATAAATGTAATAATTTTTAGAAGTTGAATTCGATTTAATTATTTTTAGCCTTTTTGAATAGTAAAAGTCTCTTTCAATTAATATTAGCTTCTGTTATAAACATGTATTTGTTCCTCTCATTTCCAAACTATCCATATTCACATTGTTCCTCGCTAACCATTATTCGAACTAGAAGTAAAATAAAATAAAATTTTTATTAAATAAACCCGAAGCAACATTAAAGTCATCAACAATAATAATACTAATAATAATAATAATAATTCTGAATTTAATCTTCAGTAAAGTTGTACTTTTCATAATGATAAGATTTTTCTCAGACTTATTGGACATTTGAAACACTCACTTTATTTGCAGAACATTCTCAACATAACAAAATATAAAGAGAAAGAAATCTAAACAAAATAAGAAAGTACAAGAGATAAGATCCATTCTTACTCCTTCACCAACCCAATAGTTGAAGTTTGGCCAACAAGATGAGAACCTCTACTACTTTGTTTAACCATCTACATGATCAAGCAAAGTCCATCACACATTCTCGAATTATACAAAATGTATATTGTATACAAGCTTGTATATAATTCACATGTGTTAGACAAGACCAACAATAACAAATGTAACAGGAAAATTTTTTGAATGAATGTGTGTGTGTGTGTGTATTAAACTTTGAACTTATCATTGTCAAGTTTGATCGTATATCCTCATAACAACGCATAACAATAATTCGACGATTGAGTCTTAATTATTAGGAGGGTATCACACAATTGCATAATAAAAATGCTTACGTACCAGTTAGTCTTGGAATCTTCTCTTTATCTTTTCCTTCAGAATAGCAAGATGAACATAAATCCAGTCATTCATGTCTTCAAAGAATTGAAAGAAGGAATGCCTCCATGAATGTTTGAGAATCAAAGTCCCACACACTCCCCAAAATCCAATGATGAAGCCAAGAGCCAGGCTTATATAAAACCCAAAGCTTATGAGATTATCGTCTCCATCTGCATCCATGTTATAACTTGGGTTGGGATTCAGATATGAACTTCTATCTTCTAGACATCTCTCTGTAAGTGGTGGGCCACAAAGCCCCTTGTTTCCCATATAACTGGAAGCATTGAAGGATTGAAGCTGGGTTGCAGTTGGTATTTTGCCTGACAAATTGTTGAAGGATAATCTCAAGACACTGAGAAAAGTCAAACTTGAGAAGCTGACTGGGATTTCACCAGAAAGAGAGTTGTTTGACAAATCAAGTGATTCCAACCTTTGCATTCGACCCATGTTGAAAGGAATGGAACCTTTCAAATTGTTGAAGGACAGGTTCAGGGAAGCCAACGCCACAAGTTTAGTTATGCCACTTGGGATCTCTCCTATTAAGCGATTGCAAGAGAGATCAATGGTTTTCAGGAGTCCCAAAATCTTATTGTACTCAGCATCTTGTCCTTTCCAAGACAACGTTGCACTGTCATGAAAGATTTGTGATGCATCATAGATTGAAAAATAATCAAAAATTGCTTGGCTTGCAAAAGTCATATTTGACATTGCACTCAAATCACAAAAGCAATGAGGTATATCTCCTGTCATATTATTTTTTGAGAGATCTAAGATTTGAAGATGTGACAGATTGCATAAATTTGTAGGAATGCTTCCTTGCAGCTTATTTTCTCTCAAACGTAAACCAATCAAATTGTGCAAGTATTGGCCTATCCATGATGGTAATTTTCCTTGCAAATTATTCTTCCCTAAATCAATGAAGCTCAAGTACGAAGAATTCATCAAAGATGGCAAATTTCCAGAGAGGTTATTGTTATTCATATGGATACTTTGAAGATTGTTCAAAGTACCAAGTGAATTCGGTATTGCCCCATAGAAATTATTGTTTTCCAATCTTAGAACCCTCAAGGTTGGAAGTTGACCCCAACAATCAGGAAGTCTACCGGACAAAACATTGCTTGAGATGTCAAGATAATATAATCTTGGTTGAAATGTTGCACAAATGGAAGATATGGTTCCTGAAAACATATTATTCGAGAGAAGCAGCATTGTTGCATTTGGTGGAAAATATGGCAGGGGACCAGATAAATTGTTGAAACTCAAATCCCAACCATAACCATCAATTCCCAAGAATGATTTTGGCAACTCTCCAGAAAGTCTGTTATGGGAAAGATTCAAGTATCTGAAAGAATTCAGCCAAAGCAGGGGAATTGAATCTGAAATTGACGCGTTAGAAATATCCAACATCTGAAGCTCCGTTTGATATTTTAACCACCTTGGAAAGTGGGGACCAAAATTGCACGATCCTGCTAAAAAGTCTTCCAATTGAAAAGGTGGCACCCAATTCAAACTGGCGTTGAAAAAAATCAGATTTTGTGACACTTCTAAAGCTCTTAAATTAGAGAGGGTTGAAAGATGGGTTTCATTAAGTGATCCACGAAGTCCTGTGTTCCAAAGATATAAACTCTTTAGTTTTGAAAATGCTGAAAAATCGGGAAATGGTCCATTGCTAAAAGGGTTGTCACTTAAATCCAAGTCCTGTATACTATTTTGAGCACACCTTAATAGAGGTATCCGGTCGCTTAATTGCCCTGAGAAATTGTTGTTGGACAGCCATAATGTTTCCAATCGACACAGATTTGAGAAGGATTTGAGCATGCTACTCTCAAGTTTATTGCCTTCAAGATCAATAAGTTCAAGAGAAGTGGTATTTGTGAAGGCGTCCGAAGGAATATGTCGCAAAGAATTATGATGTAGAAGTAAATATTGAAGAGAATTCATATTTGAAAAACCTTTGGGACTAATTAGTTGCAAAGCATTCGACGAAAGATCCAAAAAATGAAGGGAATTTATATGCAGAATATTTGCAAAAATGTGTTCCAAATTGTTATTGGAGAGATAAAGATCTGTTAAGACCTTGCTAATGTTAGACAACCAGGGTAGGATTGAAGAGTCTAAATAATTGTCATCGAGAGAAAGGACTTCGAGGGAAGTGGAAGAGTTAGCGTGGACAAAAGATATAGGATTGACATTATGAGACGTAAGAGCACAACCAACCAAGGAAACATGAGAGAGATTAGGAGCTTTGGATAATGATGATTGCAAATTAACAGCTTGACTTAGATTTGACGCCTGACAAGTGAAGAAAACTCAAAGAAGAAAGGTGAGAAATCCACTCAAGATCATTCCCAATCAAATCATCATTATGACTAAGGTCGAGAGTTTGCAAATTGGATAGATTTTGTAGTCCACAAGGAATAGTGCCACCAATAGAAGTTCGAGACATACTTAACTCCCTTAGCTGAGCAAGTGAACCAATGCATTCTGGAATTTTGCTCCCTTTGAAATTATTCCCATCGAGATTCAAGTAAGTTAGATGATGTAAATCACATAGTGAAGGATCGATATTACCTCTCAAGGAATAAAGAGTGAGCTCAATGACATGACCGGTGAAATTACTACATGAAACTCCACTCCACTGACAACAATCAACTTCGGATTCCCAGGAGGACAAAATGTCGAGCTTATCAATGAAACCATCTTTCAACTTAAGAAGAGATTGCTTATCTGTGTCTACGCAACTCTTCTTCATGTTGGAATGTCCTGCACTCCAAAAGAAGCATAAAACCCAGACAAGCCAAAACAAACTCGACTTTGGGCTCAACATGATGGTGATGGACATACTTAACTGGGATTCTTTTAATTGGAATATGGTAAGAACATGGATGATCCTTGGGCTCATTTATAGGCAAGAAATCCCAATTAAGGTGATAACTATTGGCGGTAAGATTATTGGCGTGCTCAATGTGATAAATATCAACAATTTAGTACATGAAGATTTTTTTGTTGATAAAAAAAGGAGTATAAATTTTTCTTATTCAAAATAAAAGCACTCGATCGATGTTAAATACATTTTTAGCATTTAATTAATTTGACTAAATTATGTATTAAAAAGGCAAATTAAATTGTTCAAACCAATTTATGAAAGTTTATTGGAAATAATTGGTTAATTTCTCCAAGTTAAAAACATCAGTCACTCTCATTTAAGGCATATATCTAATCAAAAGCGGTGATGCCAGAATTAAAATTAGAAATAGGAAGCTGTTGTGTCATGCATTGACTTGACTTGTGTGATTTTTTTTTTGTGAAATTATGTTTTTATAGATACGTGTACAAGTCTAATTGGTTGAGGAATATGTGTATCAAACTCGTTTTCTGCCTGTGAGTCACAAAGGTTAGCTTCAATATGTGGTGCTGAGGAGGTTAAAAGCTATCAATGATTTTTTCTCCCAAAACTTTCCTATTCATCTAAGTCAATTAATAATACAATTAAAATACTACACCATATAACACGGCTTTTGACTGATCAGAATTAGAAAAATAGGCATTAATATGATTCCTCCTTTTCTTTTTATGGATTTTGTGTGAGTTTGATTGGTACGTTGAGGATATGGGGAATATAATCATGATCAATTTCTTTTCATTTTATTGAAATCATTATTAATCTATGGATCTTTGTAATTGAAATTTTAGATCAGACCACATCTATGCTGGATTTTAATTTAAATACCTTTTAACTTACAAATTTAAAATTGAAGATTAACATGCGAAGATTTAAATTAAATCGCCCTCGTCGCCTTGATGTGTGAGATGGGAAAAGTTGCTAATGGTCTTCATCAACATTAAAGTCTTCAAACCCCTTGGAGTGATATCGCGTGCCAAATGACTTTCACCTCTATTCACTTAAAAAAAAAAACAAAGTGTCGTGTGGCTGAAATGATCATTCTCATTTGTGTTGGTCAATATTAAATTCTTAACTTGGACATTTTCTCCTTCAAATATAACTTATGTTTACTTACTTGCATAAAGATGGAAAGAAAGAAATGAAATGAAAGTGACTCCTGAAATATATAAATAATAATAATACTTTCAAACTTAACTGTAGTAATTAAGAAAATTAGTTCTTATTATTTTCAAAAATTATGGGAAACAGTGTAAAAATATAATTTGATATACTTTATTTTCCCTTTCATTAATTTACCTTACTTTTATAATTGTATTTTAAATTTGAGACATTGAGAAATAACCATTATGAGATCAAGACATGCATCTAATTATCATATCAATAAACAAAAAGAGCATGAAAGGTTTCAATGTGAAATTGAATGAACTAAAAAATAAAAAAATATTTATGTAATAATGGATTATATATATTCTCAAACATTTGTCCTGTTTAACTTGAAAATAAGAGTTCTAAAGCGAGTGACAGTAATGTAGCTACATATGTAAATTGAACAGTAATTTCACGAGCTCAGTAATGTCACGAACATTAAAGTCTTCGGTCCTTTTTTTTTTACATATGAATGGGTACACCCACCGACACAGTCTTTTGAATGTTGAATGGCTTTGCAATTATTGTGTACGCGTCATAGTGAGATGGGAAAAGTAGTTTAGTTAATGGTCTTCCTGAGGTGAGTCCAATGAAACTCGTGAATTCATTATTTTTAACATTTAGGATTATATCCTTTAAATACATGTCACAAATCAAATTATAGAAATATAATATCCCCTCTTTTCTTACCTGTTGATTTTTTTAGAGATTAAAGACGATAAATAAATTAATATATTTATCATTTTTTCTTAATATGATTTATCTGATAATACAAATTTTACATAATATAATTATACATATAAATATTTCTGAACATATATAATCTAAAACAATTTATTTAACTTCCTTTATCTTTTAAAATAAATTTTATTAGACTTATATTAAAAACCGGGAGTACTTTTCTCTTTTAGCATTCGTTGTTACAATGAATGAAGTAGAGCACATTTTTCCTCCTCTATCATATGGAAAAATACAAAAAGAAAGAGATTAAATGAAAAATAACTCGACAAATGTATAAAAATAGTACATTTATAACGAGTGTATATAGCAGGCTGGCAGGGGGTGGGTAAATATTAATAAAACAATGTATAATATCTCAAAAGTATATAAATTTTCTTCCTTTTTTGTTATTTATATTACTTTTTTTTATCTATTTAACATTCAGTTATTCAATATATTTCAATGGAATAGCCCAATTAACTTTAAGGGTGATAGAGATAATTATATCAACCTACGAATTAGTGCTTAGCATAGTTTATACAATTGTAAATTAAATAAAATATAGTCGCATAAAAATAGTTTCTTTGTTCTCATTTTTTTTATTTTTCAGTATCGCATCTCTACTCCTGAATTAGAAAATAGATGGTTGATATTTAATATTTTATAAAATCATACTTTTTCTTTCCTCAAAATAATTCTCATCAAAATTCAAGTAAGATTATGCAAATTGCACGATGAGGAATCAATTAAAACTTATTTGAAATAATTTTTAATTTATAGCTGAAAATTAGTCAACCTTACGTTGACATCAGTCACTCTAAGAAGACTGACTTGTGTGATTAATTACTACTAACAATCTAAGCAACACTCGTTGAAGTTATCTACACTAAATCAATGTCATTGGAAATTTTCTTTTACTTCTCCTTCTTCTTCCATAGAAGAGTATAAATGTCCCTTAATTTCTTTGTCATTGTTTATGGACCCATAAAATCGGCTTTAATACACCCATTTAATTTTAATGGACATTGTATGAGTTTGATTGTTTGAGGAATATATATATATATATATATCAAGTTAGAACTATTTCATGTCAAGAAAGAGGTTCTCCAATGTTCTGATATAGTAGCAAAGGAAGGCCACTCGGTTGGCCCACAGCTATAATTTCTGCGTGAGGTTACCTCCATTTGGCGGAAGAATTTTTATAGGCACAAATATTTTGTGCAGGAATTATTTACTTCTAATGGAAGTACTTAGAACTTTCAAGCTATGAACTTGCCACTTGTAATTAAAAAAAATCTTACCATTTAATTTACATACATGCATATATGTTTGACGTACACTTTACTCAATAAAAAATAAAATTACAAGTGATATATGTATATAAACACACATATTAAGGTTTTCTATATGGCTAAGCGATCAAAATCCTCCCCACTGGATAATTTATTGTACATGAAAGATAAAAAAAACTGATGCTTATTGAAGTAAAAATCCTAAGATTATCTAAAAGCTAATTAATAATATGTAAAGAATTTATGGCGTTTTACGAAAGTGATGATATCATTTAATGGTTAACATTTAACGTGTGAAGATACAAATGCCCATGTAAAGAATGATATTATGGGAAAAAATAATTAAAGCATGAGGAAAAATATTGGACTTTATATTTCGGCTCAAGTAAAAAGTAAAAACTTTCAAATGAACTTTTTATTCATGTCTGAAGAAAATAGTCTCGTATTACTATTTATATTTCAATTGATCTTTCTCTGCGTCATTCTTTCATCATAGCATGTATTTAAATAATATAGACTAATTTATTTAGCTATGAAAAATGTCAATAAATGAACTTAATGGTGACTCTATGATTCACTTCCAACAAAAAATGCATAACATTTAATTCTTTAATGCAATATTGGTATATTTTAAAAGATTTGCTGTTGATATTGAAAGTTTTGATCACACCACATCTATGTTATGTTTTAATTTAAAAACTTTTTAACATGAAAACTTCAAATTAAATATTAACAATTTAGGTTTTAATTTAGTTGGAGTGTTATCATTTAACTTTATCACTATTTCTTTCAGGACTACATTAGCCATTCTACCAAATTTTAATTATGCATCGCAAGTATACAGGTCGTGAAATATAATATATGTTAAATCAAGGTTGATTTTACAGAGATTAAATTTAATAAGTAATAGGCACTAAAAATCTAAATTTTGTTTTAGCTGGTCAAATTAAAATACGAATAATGAAAATATAAATTTAAATAAAACAAAATATTAATTCTAATGTACTAGAAAATATTAATTGACACAAGCAATCTAGAGTGACTAATCTCTTCTTTAAGTTTTAGAGCATGTTTTTACCCAAATAAATATATTTAAATTTTAACTTGTTAACTAGAGTATATAGACATGGGCGGACCTGGGTTACACCTAGTGGGTGCAGCCGCACCCCTGACTTACAGAAAATTAGATATATATATATAAGTACTATGTGATTTATTTTACACTCACTCATTTGCTAATTTTGAATCCACTAATTTTTCACTCAAATTCTTCTCAAAGCATATTAAAAATAAGTCTCACTTATCTTGAACCCACTATTAAAAAATAGTTTGCACCGCCTGAGCTAAAGTCCTGAGTCCGCCATTGTATATAGATGTAGTGTCTCCCAATCATCTATAGGCATCTCTCAAATAAAACTATTATTCCTTAAATAGCTAATCAAAAGGCATTAACTAGAACAATTGTAATCTAATATGATTATATGAGTCTCGTAGGTATATTCATATCCTAAAGGCAAATTAGAATAAATTCTAATATCACATTACTTATTTTAAAGATCTAATTAAGATCCCTCTCTAGAAGTTAATCAAAATTCCACACATTCATACTTAATGTTGATTAGGTGCTAAGTAGACAATAAAATTTATACTGAATAAACACAATTAAAATTAAATATAAATAAATTGTTCAAATATGTTCAAATCATTAAATCAGTTTATAGCTACTCTAGATTTAAATAGAATTAGCCACACATGGTTTTAATCGAATCTATAATAAGATTAAAAAAAGTATAAAAAAAACAAGAAAATCAAGAAAGAGACAGAGCCGATGTTGAACCCTCTTGAATGTGTCCTAAGCGTTGCGTGTTTCTTCCCTTTGTGCGTTCGCTGCTCCGCTTGCCCCTGAGAAAAACCGTCACTCCTGATTCCTTTTTTTTCCGTTTCTTTTAATATTTCTTCGTTTCTTGATTTGTCAATATCTTCTTTTTCCATTACTTCCTAAAAATATAATAAGATAATAAAATAAAAGGAAACAAAATAAAAGGAAAATAATAAAAACTTTAAATTATTATTATCTGTCATGATTTGATGAATCCTTAAAATAATGTACCAGATTTGTTATTTTAAACTCAAAATTTCTTAAAATTTTATTGATAACTCTCTAAATATATAAAAAATATATCTCAAATATACTAAAAAATTGGAGATTTATCAAATATGCATACGAGGATCGTTTGCTTCTGGTGAGTCATACATAAAAGCTACCAACGGTTATTTCTCCAAAAAAAAAAAATTTCCCTATTTATCTAAATCAATTAATTATACAATAAAAATTCTATACCATATTAATAAGTTTTATTTCTTTCAGATATATGTACGATTACCTGTGACAGTTGCTATTAATACTTGTAATAGTTGCTGCAACTAATCTTTTTCATAATTCAAATTGCTTAAATTTTATTTCAGATCAAGTTATAAGATATATTAAATAGATAAATACACGCATATACTTTATTGAAAATAAAATATTACAACTACTTCATCATTAAACTTTGAAAAAGAAATTCCACTTTGAAAGTTAGAAAAAGGGTTACCCTCTTATCATTATTGTATTGTAGTACCTAATTAATGAGTTGATCTACGTTCTAAATGTATAACTTATTGTTAATTTTTGTCATTTTTAAATTACCCACATTGGTGGCCCCTCAACAATAATCAGGTATGAGAGGAAGGTAGATAATTAAGGAAGATGAATTAATAAGTTTCAGAAAAAACATACTATTTTAATTAACTTAACTTGCATGATTAATTTAATAAATAGATCCTATATTCATTGGAGAGAGTATAAAAGTTCATTTCCTTTTTATAGGAGTACATGAGAAGGCTCTCCTTCCTATTATAACATGTTTTATGGAAGGAGATCCTTTCTTTTTCCTTTTCCTTTTTATCATTTTTTCCCAGGATCTCATCTCTGCATTTGAATTAGACAATAGATAGTTGATATAATATTTTATAAAATTATACTTTTTTGTTCCTTCAAAATAATTTTATCAAAATTTAAGTAAGATGATGCAAATTACATAATGAGGAATCAATTGATGAAATTAAAGTTTATTTGAAATAATTTTTTAGTTTGTAGCTTAAAATTACTCTAAGAAGACTAACTTGTGTGATTAATTACTAACAACGTAAGCAACACTCATTGGAGTTATTTGATTGGAAATTTTCTTCTCCTTCTCCTTCCTCCTCCATAGAAGAGTATGAATCATGCTTAATTTCTTTGTATTTATCTGTGGACCCATAATTAAACTCGGCTTGAATCCGCCCTTTAATTTTAATGGATATTGTATGGGTTTGATTGGTTGAGGAATATATATATATATATATATATTGAGCTCGTTTGACTGAGAATATTGGGAATATAACTTGCTTTACATATGGTCGTTGGCAACCAAAACACCAAAAAAAGTTGGTTTGGGGTTTATATTCTTCGACATATTATTCTACACGTTAGAGACATATATAGATACTACGATACTAATATATAAGAGTAGTCATCAGAAACATATAACAGAACAGTAGCAATGTCTTATTCTCCTAAACCTTCCTTGCTTTATGATTTTGTCTTCGATTCAAAAGGGAAAAAAACTCAGAGTAAATGTCACCAAAAAATGAGAAAATGAAAGAGACAGAAATAAGATTGGTCAATATATCTGATAATATTGCCTTCAACGGTACGACGTCGTTCTGCACACTGCCAAGTAGAGTAGTAGATATGCTTTCGATCGGAATCTAGTGAGGCAATCACATATGTGTGTTGGAATGTAATAAACTGAATTTCTTCGACCAAAACATTAAAAAAAAGGTTTAATATATTATCTTTGCAGTTGGATCCATTATCTTGAGTTTATTTAATAGAATAATGTTGAAAGTAGTAGATGGTACTAGTGATTAATTGTATAAACGTAATAATTTTTAGAAGTTGAATTCAATTCAATTATTTTTAGCCTTTTTGAATAATCAAAGTCTCTTTCCTTTAACATTAGCTTCAGTTATGAACATGTATTTGTTCCTCTCATTTCCAAACTATCCGTATTCACATTGTTCGTCGCTAACCATTATTCGAACTACAAGTAAAATAAAATAATTTTTTTTTATTAAATGAACATGAACAAAAAGAAAGTCATCAACAGTAATAATACTAATAATTCTGAATTTGATCTTCCGTAAGTTGTACTTTTCATAATGATAAGATTTGGCTCAGTTTTATTGGATATTTGAAATACTCACTTTATTTGCATAACACTCTCAACATAACAAAACATAAAGAGAAAGAAATCTAAACAAAACGAGAAAGTACAAGAGAAATAACCTTTATGAGATCAATACATGCATCTAACAATCATATCAATAAACAAAAAGAGCATGAAAGGTTCCAATGCGAAATTGAATGAACTAAAAAATAAAAAAATTTATATAATAATGGATTATATATAATCTCAAACATTTGTCCTGTTTAAATTGAAAAAGAAGAGTTCTACAGCGAGTGACAGTAATGTGGCTACATATGTAAGTGAACAGTACTAATGTCACTAACTCATTCACAGTATTAATGTAAACTTCAACAAATTATTGTTTACGCGTCAAGGTGTCGTCGGCAGTATGCATATCCGCGTGAGATGGGAAAACTTGTTAGACTTTGTTTTGTTTTTTGAAGTCTTCGGTCCTTTTTTTTTTAACATATGAATGAGTGTACCAACCGACACAGAGTCTTTTGAATGTTGAATGGCTTTGTAATAATTGTTTCCGAGTCAAGGTCGTTGGCGGTATGCATCACGTCCAAAGTGAGATGGGAAAAGTTGTTAGCTAATGGTCTTCCTCGGCGTTAATGGTCAGTCCCATGAAACTCCCAAAATCAATTCATTATTTTCAATTTTTAGGATTATATAAGACATGTCACAAATCAAATTAATGAAATATAATACCCTCTCTTGTCTTACCGCTTGAATTTCTTTAGATATTAAGAATGATAAATAAACTGTTATATTTATTATTATTTTCTACTCAGATTTATCTGATATATAACTTTTACATCATATAATTATACATATCAATATTTCTGAATATATATGATCTAAAAAAATTTATTTGACTTTCTCTATCTTTTAAAAGAGAGTCTATTAGACCTATATTAAAAACTGTGAGCAGTGCTTTTTTTCTTTTAGCATTCGTTGTTACAACGAGGTAGAGCACTTTTTTCCTCCTCTATCATATGGAAAATACCAAAAGGAACAAAAGTGTATGTAGCAGGCTGGCAAGTGTGTGTTTGTGTGTGTGTAAATATTAATAAAACAATGTATAATATCGCAAAAGTATATAATTTTTCTTACTTTTTTGTCATTTATATTACTTTTTATCTATTTAACATTAAGTTATTCAATATATTTCAATGAAATAGCCCAATTAACTTTAAGGGTGATAGATATAATTATATCAAGCTGCGGATTAGTGCTTAGCATAGTTTATACAATTATAAATTAAATAAAATATAGTCGCACAAAAATAGTTTCTTTTTCTCATTTTTTATTTCTCAATATCGAATCTCTACTCTTGAATTAGAAAATAGATGGTTGATATTTAATATTTTATAAAATCATACTTTTTCTTCCTTCAATATAATTCTCATCAAAATTCAAGTAAGATGATGCAAATTGCATGCACGATGAGTAATCAATTGACACAATTAAAACTTATTTGAAATAATTTTTAATTTATAGCTGAAAATTAGTCAACCGTATTTTGACATCAATCACTCTAAGAAGACTCACCTGTGTGATTAATTACTAACAACGTAAGCAACACTCGTTGAAGTTATTTACATTAAATCAATGTCATTGGAAATTTTCTTCTCCTTCTCCTTCTTCTTCCATAGAAGAGTATAAATCACGCTTAATTTCTTTTCCATTATTGTGGACCCATAAACTTGGATTTAATCCCCACTTTAATTTTAATATACTTAGACTTAAAGAATTAAGTGGGTTCAATTAGGTATGATGGATGGATATATTCTGAGGACCAATATACTGTCTCGTATTCATTGATAGAATGAATATTGGGTCTTATAAATAGAGGGTTATAATCTCTGAGTTAGTTAAAGGTTCTTAAAATTGCCGAATTGCTTCCATCTACCGATGGATCCTTTCTTCCCCTACTGATAACCTGGTTGATCTGCCCGTTTTGACAATCACATTGATGGATTAAGGTACGCTTCCACAATTCTCTAGAATTTTCCATTGAACAAATGTGGCTTATTAAAATCCAACAAGTTGGATCATAGCCAACATATTAGGTTCCTTAGAATAAATTTTTAAATTTTGACAGTTCTCTGTTCTAATACATGAGCATGTATAATCTATGCGTGTGCGTATGCATATCTATTTTAATTTGTGCTTGAATCTTCCTGCATACACTTTATGTGTGTATATGAGTATGTAATTGAGCCTTGCACATTCTTCGTCAATTTGAGAAGTTGCTCGGCGGAATTAATGGCTCTCCACCGGAAAAAGCAAAGAGGTGTTAGTTTCATTTTTAGAATTTTTTTATAAAAACCGTGACGTTTATATTAAATAATTTCTTAATTTCTAACTTAAGATTAGTCAACCGTTGTCGTCAATCACTCTACGAAGGCAAAGTCCTTTGATTTCCAAGCCATGACTGACCTGTGGGATTAATTTCTAATAACGTAAGCGACACTTCTCCAATTTATAACTTGAAGCTCTTGCTTGGAGGTTTTCATTTATGTCGTATTTATTAGGACAAGTCTCATCTCCTTTCCTTTCTTCTTCTTCCATTAGATGAGTATAGATCACGCTTAATTTTTTGTCATTATTTATGGACCCATAGACAAGGTTTTGACATATTAGAATTAGAATAATACTCCACTAATTTTATTTATAAGTCATTTTTAACATGTCAAATAAAACGGTAAATCCCATTAACCCTGCAATAAAATTCAACAACTTTTCAATTTTATCTTTATTTAATATTTAATATAACACATGAGAGCAAATCCATACATAATAATGAAAGATAAAACTATACATTTAAATAAAAAATTTAATGAGGTAACATATAAATCAAATATAATATTCCGTTTCTGCTATATAAATAGAATCATAAGAGTATTGATTACATCATTTTTATATTCATTTGAAATGAATTGTTAATTAATTATCAAGCTGATAGTGTGTGTGTGTTTGAGAATTCAGTTGGGAGAAAGGAGTTTACAGATTCCGAGATATTTTACAGATTTCAAGATGCATTTTGTCTTGGTTTGTGTGCCGTTGATAAGAAGTGATTCCCAGACAAGCACACTATCGGATATGAAAATATGTAGATGTATAAAAAAGTTTTGCTTGAGTTGAGCTTATGGCTTATGACTCCATATATATATATATATATATATATATAGTCAGCTTGGGTTCTGTGTGGTTAATTCCTTAAATTTAAATTGTTGAATGACTTAATTGTGTAGAGCTTGGTTTGAGATTATATATTATTTGTTGGTTATTCCATCAATTTGAGTTAACGTTGAAGGAAACAATTACTTATTAATCCAATTCAATAGCCATTCTATCGTGTTTAATTTATCCCTTGTCAATTTTGCATCCATTTCACTTAGTTAATGTATGGCTTGAATAATATGAGAGTATAACACTTTGTATATAATAATATTCTTGATTTTAACACTCAAAGCGTGTTATGAGCGGGTTAGATCAATCCTGAATTTTGATAAGCATAAATAAGGTAATTAGTGGGAAAAAAAGTTTATTTATGAACTAATGTTTGGAAATTTGAGAAAACTCAAGAAAATCCAATAATATTGATGTAATCAGATAATTTTCCATGGTTGAATTAAATTAATTTGTCTAAACTATGTATTAAACAGGCAAATTAGATTGTTTGAATCAATGGATGAAAGTCTATTTGAAATAATTCATTAATTTCTCAAATTTAAAAACTTCAGTCATTTTCATTTGATGCATATTTCTGATGAAGAAGGGTGAGACCAGAATTGAAAGTAGAAATAGGAGTCTGTCGTGACATGCAAGTGTGTGATTTATTTCTAACATCTTAAGTGACACTTCCGTGATTTATTCATAGTTTCTAAACGAAAATCAACATATAAAATATAAATCACGATGAATTTCTTTTAATTTTATTGACATTAATATTAATTTTATCTATCTTGGTAATATTAAACTTATGAGTTGTATTAACAAAAAAAAGATGGCAAATAAGTGAATCTAATTGTGACTCTACAATGATTAAATGCCAACAAAACATGCATAAAATTTAATTCTTTAATATAATGTTTGTATATTTATAGTGATGAGTTGTTAATTTTGGAAGTTTAAAACAGACCGTATCTATGTTAGGTTTTAATTTAAATACTTTTCAACTTACAAATTTAAAATTAAAGATTAACATGTGAACATTTAAATAAAATCGCACTTGTCGGCTTATCGTTTTAACTTTTTATTAAATTAAAGATTAAAATTGATTGGTTGAGGAATATAGATACCAGAGAGTTATGGAGGGGACCAAAAAGTGACTCTGAAGACATTACTAAGCGGTTTTCTCTTTCTGAGATTGTGCTAGGGTTTTGTCCCTTGTCTTGCTCTTTGTGAGTGTGGTTTGCTTTGTTTTTCCTCTTGGCCTAGGGTGTTTTTCTTTCTTGCAGGAGATGTCGGAGAGCTCCGCTTTGGAGAGGGGAAGGATTGGATTTAATCTGCAATGGAATGAGGGGGATGATGGTGGAGATGATAAAAGAGTGTTAGTGGGAAGTGTAATATCCAGAGCAAGAGTAGGTTTTGCTACGGTCAGAGAAGCTGTTTTAGCAGCCTGGAAGATAAAGGGGGAGCTGGAGATTAAACTCATTGGATTCAATATGTACTCGTTCACCTTTTCAAGTGTGGCTGAGGCGAGTCGAGTATTACAAGAAAATTCATGGGTTGTTAGGAACTATATGTTGAGTATGCAGAAACGTAGGCCTTTTTTAAGTGATAATGAAGTACAGATAAGCTCGTGTGCGTTTTGGATCCAGTTTCATAATATTCCTCCGGAGGGAAGGAGGGTTAATAATATCAGCATCCTGGTGGGCAAGGTTGGGAAGGTGATTGAAGTTAAGGATCCAAAGGAAAGAAGATTTTCGGCGAGAAATTTTGGCAGAGCAAGGGTGGAAATAGATATTGACAAGCCGTTAGTGCTAGATTTCTTTGCTCCCAGGCCGAATGGACTTGATGATGTTTGGATTCAAGTTAGGTATGAGAAATTGGTGAGGTTTTGTTTTTCTTGTGGGAGGTTGGGGCATGAGAGTAGGAACTGTGATGAGGAGGAAGAAGCTCTTGAGGTGGAAGAAAGTGGGCGCATGTTTAGTGCGTCCTTGTGCACGCAAACTGTCCGGTGCACGGTGGTTCCGGTGGTTCATTTCAACAGGGTGGACGTGAAGGGGAGGGAAAGGTTGCATGGGGGGATGGGCGCATTAATGAGTCCCCTGGGAAGGTGTGTAGTGGAGACGGGACTTTGGAGATAGGTGAAAGTTCCAAGGGAGTGCAGAAGGATGGGATTGGGTGTAGTGACGTTGCCTGTTCTGATGCATTAAATGAAGCCGCCCTAGTGTTGGAAGGGTATCGGGTTTTGGGGAGAAATAATCTCGTGGGGGTTAAGGGTGGGAGGAATGACGAAGGGGAAGGAGTTTTGTTGGGCCAGGAAGAAAGGGCCCATTGTATGAGAAGGGAGGTTTGGGCTATGAGGGGTGATAAGGATGGTCCGGACTTAAGGAGGGAGCAGGCTTTATGCATGGAGTCGAGGTTTAAGGAAAAGGGCAAGGCTTTAGTTGATGTGGACTCATTAAAGCCATACATGCTGAGTTGTTCGACGGACTGTGGAGAAGTTCGGGGTTTGGTTCAGTCTTTGGGGGAGTGGTTTGACGGGATAAGGATTAAGAGAGGAGCAGGAGAGGAGTGGGGATCTCCAGAAGCAAAAAGAAGATTCCTACAGCATGTTGCTTTTCTGGATTGTGCTGGGATCAGAGAAGATGAGGAGGCGGTTTCGAATGAGGATGCTAGGTATGGTTTCTTTCAGTTTGAAGGAACTTTTGCTTTTGCAAGGGGATCGGGAGTGGGGGATGCGAAATCGGGTGGGAAAAGGAAGAAGAAGGCTAAAAGGGCTCTGGTCATCGAGGAGTTGTTGGAGAAGGTGGTCGAAGCAGGGGAGATGGGAGGTGATAACAATGGTGAGTCTGGAGGGAGTGGTGGCTGCCCTATTTCAGCCACCAAGGAGGTATGATTTGCTTTGGTTGGAACTGTGAAGGTCTTGGAACTACCTTGACAGTCCGAAATCTAAAGTTCCAATGTAGAAGGTTTCATCCTTGTATAGTGTTTCTTTCAGAAACTAAAATGAAGGGGCCAAGATTGAAAGGTTGAGGAGGAAATTGCAGTATGAGAAGGGGGTATTTTTCGAGATGGTTGGGAGGTCGGGGGGACTGGCTTTGTGGTGGAAGGAGGATGTGGATCTAAAGGTGAGGATTATAAGCCGGCATTTAATTCATGTGGAAGACGTGACTTATCAGCCGAGACATTAGGGAGAAATCACTTTGGTGTATGGGCCTCAGGGTGCAACTAGGAAGGTTCGGTGGTGGGATGAGATTAAACAGCTTATTCCAGGTATTGATACTCCCTGGCTTGTCTTTGGGGATTTTAATGATTTGTTGTATGAGTCTGATAAGGAAGGATGAAGGGAATGCTTTTTACATCAGTTTGACAGATTTAGGAGTTTTATGGTTAGTGGTGATATGGTTGAAGTGGAGTTTAAGGGGTGTAGATATACTTGGATGAACAATAGGGAAGATGGTCAGTGCATAAGAGAGAGGCTGGATAAGGCGGTTATTAATATGAAGTGGCGATCTATGTTTCAGAATGGCCATGGTTATGTGTTAGAACCGATCGGTTCGGACCATAGCCTTATTGTGATTGATTATGAGCTGAAGGAGAGCAGAACTCCTATTTTGTTTAAATTTGATGAGCGATGGCTGGAACATCCCGCATTGAAGGAGTTGGTGTGTCGTAGTTGGGATAGGGATGGAGCTGTATTTGAGTTGCCCGACATAGTGGAAAAGTTGAACCATCTCCGTATTGAGCTGTCAAAGTGGAGTAAGAAGGAGTTTTGAAATAGTTACACAACTATTTTGAAGTTAGTTGATGAAGCTCAGTGGTGGTTGGGGCAAGAATGGAGTAGGGAGGTGGATCTTAAAATTGCTGCTATTAAAAGGGATATAAGTGCTTTATGGGAGAAAGAAGAGCTTTACTGGGCTCAGAAGTCTAGAGCTTTATGGCTAAAAAAGGGCGATCAAAATTCTAAGTTTTTCCATTTGATGACGATCAGAAGAAGGAGCAGAAATAAGATCACAAGATTAAAGGATAATGAGGGAAGATGGTTGGAGAATGAAGAGCAGATTGGTAACTGTTTTGGGGAAGCTTTTTCAGCTTTGTTCTCCTCTGTTGGGTCGAGGGATTTCTCGGAGGTGTTGGAGTCAGTTCCAGGGGTGGTGACATATCAAGATAATGAGAGATTAATGGCGCCTGTCTCAAATGAGGAGGTTCGTCTGGCAGCTTTTCAACTGGGGGGATCAAAGGCACCTGGACCTGACGGTTATACGGGAGTTTTCTATCAGAATTATTGGGAGACGGTCGGATCTCAGGTGTGTGACCTTGTCAGAAAATTTTTTACTGTTGGTTTTCCCCTGAATGTTGTTAATGACACTGATATAGTTCTCATCCCTAAAATTGATTGCCCCGAGTCGGTCAGTGACTATAGGCCCATTAGTCTTTGTAATTTTATTTACAAAATCTTTTCCAAGGTTCTGTCTAATAGATTAAAAGGCATGTTGGATAGATTAGTTGATGAAAGACAGAGAGCGTTTGTTCCTGGCCGTCTTATTCAAGACAATATTATTGTGGTTCATGAAATCTTCCATCATATGAAATCGAAACAGAAGGGAACGTGTGAGGTTGCTATGAAGCTAGATATGAATAAAGCTTATGATAGGGTGGAGTGGGATTTTTTAAGGGCCACGATGATTAAAATGGGTTTTTGTCAGGAGTGGGTGACTCGAGTTTTGTGGTGCATTTCTTCTGTGAGATCTTCTGTTATGCTTTCAGGAAAAAGGGTTGCTAATGTTTGCCCGAATAGGGGTTTGAGGCAAGGGGATCCCCTTTCCCCTTATTTGTTTATCTTGGCTTCTAATGTCTTATCTTGTATGATTGAAAGGGGGGAAAGGGTAGAATGTATTAAGGGTATTATTGCTGCTAGGGGCAGTACTCCAATTTCCCATAGTTTGTTTGCTGACGATGCTGTGCTTTTCCTGCAAGCTAAGAGTGATGATGTAGGAATATGAAGGGAATTCTTGATGCTTACTGTAGGGCTTCTGGACAGGTGAAAAATGTGAGGAAATCATGTCTTTTCTTCTCAAAAAACTGCCCTGTTTCTTTGAGGGAGGAGGTGAGGAATATTTTCCACATAAATGTGACTGATATCCCGGGGAGATACCTGGGGTTGCCTATTATTTGGGAGAGGTCTAAAACTCGTGCGTTGAATTTTGTATTAGATAGGGTTGAGAAAAGGATCCAAGGTTGGCATAACAATTTTCTTTCTGAAGCTGGAAGAGAGGTCCTTATTAATTCTGTTATTAATGCGATCCCGGTTTACCCTATGTCTTGTTTTCTATTTCCTAAGAATGTTTTTGTTAGGCTTGACAGGGCGGTGAATCAGTTCTGGTGGAAGGGTAATAATGACAGGAAAAAAATTCATTGGGTCTCAAAGGATAGGATGAAGCAGAGTAAAATGGATGGTGGAATGGGGTTCAAGGATTTCGAGGCTTTTAATTTGGCTCTCTTAGCAAAGTTAGGTTGGAGGATTCTGCAGTTTCCAAATCAGCTTTGGGCAAAGTTATTAAAAGCTAAGTATTTTCCAAGATGTGGCTTTCTTGAGGCAGGGAAGGGGAGTAGGGCTTCCTGGTTATGGGTGAGCATTTTAGAAGGAAGGAGGGTTTTGGACGGGAAGATTATAGCTCGGATTGGGGATGGTAATAACATTAAGGTTTGGGGGGATCCGTGGATTGAGAGTTTATCTGGGAGAAAACTGGTGTCAGAGTGTCCTTTTGAGGGATTCAAGGAGTTGAGGGTAGCTGATCTTTTTTCTAGTTATGGGTGGGATTTATCGCGGGTGGAAAGATGGATAACGAATGAGGAAAGAGAGGCTATTTGGAAGGTGATTGTGGCGCCTGTAGGGACAAGGGATAAATGGCTTTGGACAGGGGGAAAAAGTAGCAATTATGTGGTGAAGGAAGGATATGAGATAGCAAAGGTGGGTGCTCTGAACAGAAATGCTACTGTTCCATCTTCATCCAATAATTCTCAGAGGAAAGTGTGGAGGGAGGTTTGGAAGCTGAAAGTTCCACACAAATTGAAAAACTTTTTGTGGAGATTGTTACTTAATGCTTTACCTTCTATTCAAAATTTATTTAGGAGGAATTGCTGGGCTACTAATACTTGTCTTATCTGTGATGCTGAGTCTGAAGATATAAAGCATTTATTTTTTGGGTGTGATTGGGCTAAAGCTACTTGGTTCGGGAGCTCATTGTCTTTGAACTTTAATAATGTTTGTGACTTGCAGCCAGTGTCCTGGTTATCTGATTGTTTGTGTGATGGCAATCTGTCTGAGTGGCAAAAAGCGTTGATTGCAGGAATTTTATGGCAAATCTGGAAGGGCAGAAATTCTTGTTTGTTTGATGATAAGGTGACTAATCCTATTTTTGCTTTGGAGCAGGCTATTAGGCTAAACAAGGAATATTGGGAAGCTAAAGGCTGGTTGAGGGAAGAAGGAAGATTGGAGGATGCTGTAGTGCCTCAGGATCATCAGAAACGGTGGTCTCCACCGAGGGAGGATGGGATAAAAATCAACTCTAATGCAGCTTTTAGTCAAGAGGAAGGTAAGGCAGCAGTGGCTGTCATTGTTAGGGACTCCAAGGGGTGGCTGCTTGATGGTATCACCAAAATTGTTGAAGCTCTATCTGTCATTATGGCTGAGAGTATTGCGTTATTGGAGGCTGTGAGGTATGCTGTGAGTAATGAGCTGGATAATGTTGATTTTGAAGCTGATAATCAAATCCTTATCAGTTGGGTTAACAAAGCTGATGCTCTTGTTGATTGGAGGTGTGAGGTTTTCTTGGAGCATTTGAATGTTTCTAGGAAGTCTTTTAGGAACCACACATGTGTTTGGATTCCTAGGGAGGCCAATTTGGTAGCCGACTGGGTTGTTAAGGCTTCATTGAGAGGGTCTTGTCCCACTAGTTGGGTGTTTCGACCTCCTCCTCAGTTACGCTGTTTGTTGGATGTTGATGCTGCTGGCTTGGTTTTTGATCTTGGTTAGGGGTGTTGCTTTGCTGTGTTAGCTGGTGCTAGGAGGGTTGTCTGTTGTTGTTTCCTTGTCTGTTTCTGTTTGGTTTTTCTCTTATGTATGTTTGGTTGCTGTTGTTTAATATAGTTGCTTCTTTGATTGGCAAAAAAAAATATATGTATTGATAGTAAAAATATTACTAATAATACTCGTAATAATTGCTGCAACTAATCTTTTTCGATAATTCAAATTGCTTAAATTTTATTTGAGATCAAGTTATAAGATATATTGAATAGATATATACACTCATATACTTTATTAAAAATAAAATATTATAACTGATTCATTATTAATCTTTTATGAAAAAACCACTTGAAATTAAGTTAGAAAATGATACTCCACCGATTCTAAGCTTTAAATTATATCACGTTTTTTAATATTATCGTTTTTTAAATTAGCCTTTTTGTGCTCCTCAATAATAAGAGTAGGGAAGATGTACTGTGGAGTGAATGAATCCAATTGGGGTAATTCATAAACAATCAATTCACCAAGTTTTTGAAAGAATTTTATTTTGGTCAGTAAAATTATTAGCGTGATCAATGTGATAGATCATTTGTTGGTAAAAAAAAGGAGTATAATTTTTTTTAATTTGAAATTAAAACAATTGATGCTTACCATTTAATTAATTTCAACTGTCTAAATTTTATATTTAAAAGGAAAATTGTGCGAACCAACTGATGAAATTATAGTTTATATTGAATAATTCCTTGATTTCCAACTCAAGTTAACGTCAATCACTCCATGAAGGACGTCGTCGTTGAGTTTCAAAGTCTTTTCCAAGCACGACTGACTTGTGGTGTTAATTTCTAACAACGTGAGCGACACCCCTCGAAGAATTAATGTGGTCGAAAATTTTTATTCACGAAGAATTGTTTGCGGACCCATAAACAGTTAAACACGGCTTTGGCTAATCTCAACTTTATTAATTCTATCAAAAATTCAATAACTTTTAAACTTTATCCCTATTTAATATCGAATATAACACATGAGAGCATTGTCATCATATAATAAATTAAACGTAAAATTGTACATTTAAATAAAAAAATTTAATAAAATGATATATAAATAGGATCAAATAAACCATTCATTCTATGCCCTATAAATACGACTGAAAGAATAATGATTACATCATTTTTACACTCCTTTTAAATGAAACGGTAATTAATTGTCAACACCCAAAGTATCGGATATGAAAATATATAGTGACTTCTCAAAAAGTTTTGCTTATAAAAATGATTTTTAGTTGTATCTTATTACATATAATTGTTTGGGTTGAGCTTATGACACCATTATTGTTGGGCTTTATACGTGGATTTGGATCGTGTCTTGTGATTTGACTTCTTTCATGGGTTTGTGTGTGTGTGTGTGTGTTCAGCTTGAGTTCTATGTAGTTAATTCCTTGACATTAGGTCGTTGAATGACTTGATTGTGTAGAGCTTGCTTTGAGATGATATTTTATTTGTTGGTAATTCCGTCAATTTAAGTTAGCATTGAAGGAAAGAATTACTTCTTAATCCAATCCAATGCATTGATGTAATTGATGGATCATGTTCCATAGTTGAAACCCCTAAATCGTAAATTAATATAATTGGGTTGATTGAGTTCATATAGTGCACAGTAGAGCCAGCAGTGTTATTGTGAGCCATTTCACTATTGAATTTTCTTAAGCAACCAATTATGTTGAGCTAATAATCCAATTTTATACTTAAAAAACTAATTATATTTAAGGTAATAACATAAGATATATAATCACTGAAAAATAATGGGGATTATATAGAGAGTATGTAGAGCATTTGTGACACTTTTTTAAAACTCACTTAATATAAATGAAATTTTACATTTTGTATCAAAACAAAATACTAACTATAGAGAATTTGGGATACTTGTCAAAAATTAACCCTAACATCTTGCTTCGGGATTCGGAGAGAGAAGGTGATACTTTTTTTTTGAATTCGATTTAAAAAATTAAGAAAGTGGGATTACAAAATATTAATGTAAAGAATACGTAAGACAAAAGAGTAAGAAAAATTAATTTAAAATTTTTAGTTCCACTTCTTTAATTTTTCCCCCCTAATCCCAACTCATAAAAAATTTCCCTCCCCTCCCTCCAGCAAGTCCAAGCAGCCCTTTAATATTTAAAATTTAATGCGTAGACACGAAAAATGCCTAAAAAGAGATACTATATAAAAGAAAGAAAATAGGACCTTATGTCCAAGATCAAAATAAATCTTGAAATGGAACTAATATTTAATATAAGAACTATTAATGTTGCTGTATGCTAATTATACGATCCATGTTTATATAAATTATACAGGTAACACGTCTCAAGTGTGGCGGCTTCATCTTTAGTCTTCGCATGAACCATAGTATGATACATGGACCTGGAATTGCCCAATTCATGAACGCTCTATGTCCGAAATAGCCAAAGGAGAAACCCAACCTTCAATACTACCTGTGTGGAACAGAGATCCTCTAAACGCAAGAGACTCACCAATCATCACATGTACCCAACATGAGTAAGATGAAGTTGTCGGAAACCCTATTCCCTCCACAAACATCCTTCATCGCTCATTCTTCTTCGGACCAACATAGATATATATATATATATATATATGCAGCTAAGATTTTTTTCTTTATCAATGTTCATCTTTTAGAAGAAAATTAAAATTGATTTACTGAGACATAAGATTGCTGTGCTCCATCTGTCACCTCGCGCTGAACCTACTGACACACGCAAGCAAGTATAATGTTAGTCTTAGTGCTAGTGCCAGTCTGAGAGAGGGAACAGTGGACGCAAAAAGGGATTGAATAGGAGAGGGGGAGGCTTGTGCCAGGTTGATGTTTCACATCCAAAAAAATTGAAAAACGAGGCTCACATCCTTCAATATGTTAATATTTTAAAAAATGATATATGTATTTAATTACATTATGAGTTTTTTTAATTTTTTATTTTTCACTGGTCTGATTCCGATTTGACTCCAGTCTGACCCACTAAACCTTAACCCATTGTCTTATTCAATTCAGTCAACCGATCCAATTTTCTGTACCTTAAAAATAAGAAAAGACAGAAGAAATGAGCAAGGACGAAAGTTTTGACCAAAAGAATAAGGACGAAAGAGAGTGAGATGGATGAAGTGAGCATGAGGTGAGTTGGAAAGGGAGAATGGAAAAAGACGTGAGTGGGTGCGATGGAGTGAGTGACCACATGAAAAACAAAAATACGCAAGGGAGAAAAAAAACGTTGGAAGGATGGGCCCACTTTGTTCATCATAACTATTTCTATTTCTATTTTAGCTCCTTTTCAGTTAGCTTCTCCCTTCTCATTTCTGATAATCCAAACAATTAATTTCAAAAGTCTTGTACATTAAATTCAAATGTCATGTAATATTATATAATTAAAATGAAAGACATTTGGGGGATTTAAAGAGTAGTAAAAGATGTCAGATTATCAATTAATTCATAAAATCACTCTTTAATAAAATTAACATCTACTTAACATATTTAGACGTAAATAAGTTACTAAATGATCAATATTAAATACACTTGTTTTATATTTATAAAGATTTATCAGCAACAATCATTAAAGTTATTTAAGGAAAAATCATTGAAATTATTTCCATCAAATCAATGTGATTGGAAATTTTCTTCTCCTCCTCCTCCTTCCATAGAAGAATATAAATCACGCTTAATTTCTGTCATTATTTATGGACCCATAAACTCGGCTTCAATCCCCCCTTTAATTTTAATGGATATTGTATGAGTTTGGTTGGTTGTGGAATATATATATATATATGTATATTTCTCAAGCTCGTTTGACTGAGAATGTGAGGAATATAACTTGCTTTATGGTCGTTGGCTAAAAAAAACACTTGGTTTAGGGTTTATAGTCTTGGACATACTATTCTACATGTGTAGAGACATACATAGATGTTAGGATGGTTGTCATCCAAGAGGGGGTGAATTGGATGTTATAAAATTTTTTGTTAAATCAAAGAGTAAATAAAAGTAAAGTCATGCAAAGAATTAGCAGAGCAGAGAATTATGAATACGGTGATTTATCCTGATTCGGTTCTTCTAATCTACATTCACTCCTTAGAGCTCATCTGAGATTTTCCAATCCATTAACAACAACAAGAGGCTTCTCAAGCCTTACAATACGAATCATACTCCCCCTCATGAACTACACCATAACAAAGACCAACATACTCTGTTTTCTCAACTCAAACTTAGTCCAACAATCTTAAAATCTCAATCTTGAGTTTCTCACGGAAATACAATAAGTTTGGATGAACTAATATACTCTCTCTCAAAGAGTGGATAGATAAACATTTAAGTTCTCGGAGAAGTATAATATCAGAGTCCTAATGTTGCGGGATTTCCTCGAATTCAAACTCTCTGTTTTGTGCTAAGTGACTCCATATACTTCATCTCTCTTTTCTCAGTTGGTTGCTTCCTCCTATTTATAGATGTTGTCACAATATATCCGTTAGAGAGGAGCGTTGTATTTTCTGTTTAGCTTTAGCTCTTGTGCTCTATTTTTCAAACTTGGCCCTATTCTAACAATTTTTTTGTTGAAAGAGAAAGAATAGCCATTGGAGTTCTGACAAGAAGCAAGTGTTTGTTGAAGAAGATTAATCCATTAGAAAGAGTTTCGTTTCCATTACGCTCTGCTTCAATGCCCAAAGATATACATTAATGGCTCTGGCACGTTTTATGTCTATCATCTGTGAATTTGTCCGTTGAGCACACGCCAGAGACATGTTCAGAGATACTCATTCCCTGTTAATAAGTCTAAGCATGAAGCATTTATAAGAGTAGTTGATATTCAAAAGTCGTTACGTAAATAAGGAAAGATTTGGTAACATGTAGGCTTAGTTGTCAGACTGATAACTATTAGATAAATTAATGCTTGAGTGTTATTCATCAGTGCTTGAGTGTTAAAAGAAAAGGAGTTAAGAAAAACTAAATGCTTTTGTTTAATGTTGGAGTATAGAAGAAAGTATTAGAGAAAATTGTCTCGATCTCAAGCATTGATGCAGGACACTCAAATATTAGCAGTACTTTTGTTAGTACTCGAGTGTTGGAGGGAGTATTTCAAGTAAGAGCATCTAACGCTCGAGTATTTGACACTAGTGCTTGAGTACTATAAATGCTTCTATTACTGCTCGAGCATTCAATGAAAGTATTGAAGAAATAAGGTGTTTAAAACTCTCAATACCGAGTAATGGACACTGGTGTTCAAGTAGTGTGAATGCTTTTACTTCTGCTGGAGTATTTATGGAAGTATTTGAAGAAAAGCTGATTTTGGAACCCAATACTTGAGCATTAGGTGCCAATGCTCTAGTATTGATAATACTTCCTTTTGTGCTTGAAGTATTCTTGGCAGCACTGTGTAGAAAACATCTCAACACTTGAGTACTGAGTCCCAGTGCTCAAGTGTTGGCCATACTCCTGTTTGTGCTGAAGCACTCATGGAGGCATTGCAAGAAAAAACTGCTCAATACTCGAGTATTGTGACTCAATACTTAAGTGTTAGCAATGCTTTTGTTCATACTCGAGTACTCTTGCAAATGTTGCACAAAAATTTGAGTTCTGAAGCACGATACACGAGTATTGAGTCCCAATACTCGAGTGTTGTTAATACTTTTGTTGGTGCTTGAGTATTGAACAAAAGTCTTGCATAACAGTTGAAGTTTTAAAGCCCGATACTTGAGTATTGACTTCCAATACTCTAGTGTTGGCAATGCTTTTGTTTATATTCGAGTATTCAATGAAAGTATTGCATAAAAATTTGAGTTCTGAAGCACGTTACTTGAGTATTGAGTCCCAATACTCGAGTGTTGGCAATAGTTTTATTTGTACTCGAGTACTCTTGCAAGTATTGTGTAGAAAACTTGATTTCTGAAGCTCGATACTTAAGTATTGGGTCTCAATACTCGAGTATTGAGGTCATGGTCTAGATTTCAGCTTATAGCTCAACTTGCAACGGCCATAACCCTCTCAATTGAACTCCAAAATTTGCAAATAATATATCAATGGAAAGCCCTATATAAGTCTACTTTTACATGAAAGAATAATCAGTCACAAAGCTATTATATAAAGAAAGATATGATAAATGCAATAGGCATCAGAGATAAAGCGTTCAATTTTGACCACCAAGTTTAGAAATTTATATCTCCTTCATATGAAATAATTTGATGTTCTTCTTGGTG
This sequence comes from Vachellia pachyceras, assembly GCA_025593235.1. Lineage (NCBI taxonomy): Eukaryota > Viridiplantae > Streptophyta > Magnoliopsida > Fabales > Fabaceae > Vachellia > Vachellia pachyceras. Next base: position 29,358 of record JANTPZ010002519.1, read on the forward strand.
TCTATAAAATGAATTTTGAGTCTAGTTTCATAGAAAATTGGCCTCACATAAATCAGACTTGTGGTTTGGGAGATATAATCAAAATACAAAATATATGTCCAGCTAAAAGTTAACAGAGTAGGCCAATACTCGAGTATTGACTCCAAAACTCGAGTTTTTTAACCTAATACTTGAGTGTTGACTCCAAAATCTCAATACTTGAGTTTATACTTGAGTGTTGCTTCAAGTATTGCTTTAGGAAACTCCAAAAACTCATCATACTCGAGTTTTTGAATTTGTACTCGAGTATTAACTTCAAGAATTAGTTCTGAATATTCAAATGAAGCTTAGATGAAGGGTTAATCAATGTATAACATCTATTTGAAACATTTTAACATTCAAAATGAGTTATTTAACCACATCATCCTCCAATTAAAATAATGCACAAATATAGTAGTAAATCAATATGCATTATAAAAACGTTTTGCTCTTTTATATTTGATATCCTCAAAACTATATAATCTTTATTAAATAGACATGAAGCAACATTAAGATCATCAACAATAACAATTCTAAAAAATTCGCCAGTAAGCATGCTTTCATTAAACCAATTAAAACTTACAAATCAACATATCAAACGTTCATAAACTAACACAAATACAAACACAACATAAACTAAAGTTCACTGAATTCAACTTCAACTATGATCTGCATCCATAAGTCTTGCATCCTCTGCAAGTAATCTACGTGATGTTGAAGGCAGTTGAAAAACCCAATCATGAGAACATGACTCATCCAATGAAACTTTAACAATTCAGTCGACCACCAAATTTACTTCTCTAGGAATCCAACTTCCCTAGGAATCCAAACACAATTATGATTCCTAATCAGTTTCCTTGATTCTATCAAGTTCTCAAGGATAGTCTCACATCTCCAATAAATGGGAGAGGGATTGTGATACACACAATTAATTATGACTATCTTGGAAATAGGGGGGAAAAGGCCTTTGGCCTAGCGTTATTGCATGTTTGAAATACTCTATTTGCATAACACACTCATCAAACGCAAAACATAAAGAGAAAGAAATCAAAACAAAGCAAGAAAGTACAAGATAACAGATCAAGTCTTGTTCCTTCACCATCACAATTGTTTTGAATAAAAACATTGAACTTATCACTCTCACGATTGACAATATATCCTTATAACAATGCATAACAATAATCTAGCAATTGAATCTTATTATTATGAGGGTATCACAATTGTTTGATAAAAATGTTTACCTGATAATCATGGAATATTCTCTTTATCTTCGACTTCAAAAGAACAACTTGGACATAAATATAGTAGTCCAAGTATTTAAATAAGTTAAAAAAGGAATGCCTCCAGGAATGATTGAGAATCAAAGTTCCACACACTCCAATTCAATGATGAAGCCAAGCTCACATGACACCCAAAGCTCATGAGATTATCGTCTCCTTCTAAATCAAAGTTAGATTTTTTTTTTCCAAAAAAAATTGTTTATTATGTTTCCCAAACACCCCGTTTATGGTGTTGTCTTGCGGCAGAACCCAGAATTGAAAAGAGGTTTCAACTCGAATTGTAAGTTTTATGTTTGTGTGTGTGTTGGTTCGCACTTAGGAGTGTTTGTTGAATATATGTATTACTGTTATGTTATGTTTTGTATTTTATGATTTATGACTTTGGATTTGATGGTTATGACTATGAATGATGCTTATGTTTTTGCATTTATGATATTATGGATTCATGGTTTATGGCTTTGCTAAAATTTAGGTTTTTGAACGTTTCAATTCTCATAATTCCTAATCCTGATTTTAAAGTTTTTGTCATCATAAAAAGGGGGAGAATGTTGATGCCATATTTTGATGATAACAAAATGATTCCGTTGAGATTTTAGGAATTATGATGCCTAAATTGTTTTACTCGAGTTATGTGTTTAAGTAATCGAGTTTGTGTGAAAGTATTGATAATACTTGAGTTATGTGTTCTGACACTCGAGTATTAAGCTTTGAAAACCTGTTAAAAACCAATACTTTCAGTCAAAACTCGAGTTATTATTGAAGTGATGACAAAACTCGAGTGTTGGTTGTATGCACTTGAGTATCGTGAGTTAAAATTGATTCTGTGTTTTAATACTCTTAGTAAAAACTCGAGCATAAGATTGAAGTATTGACAACACTCGAGTAATGTTTTGTAACACTCGAGTATTGGAACTCAAAATAGTTTATAACCAAATGCTTTCAAGTGAAACTCGAGTATTGAAGTTGAAGTGTTGCCAATACTCGAGTATTGAATTGTAATACTCGAGTATCGAGCCTTATTTTCAAAACACTACACAACACTTGAAGCAGAATACTCGAGTTACAAATGGAAGTATTATCAACACTCGAGTATTGGTTTGTAATATTCGAGTATCGAGTTCCATTTTCAAACCTCAACACATCACTTGAAGTCAAACACTCGAGTTGTAATGAAAGTATTGCTAACACTTGAGTATTAGTTTGCAACACTCGAGTATCGAGCTATCTTTTCTAAACAAATGCAACACTTGCATTAGAAAACTCGAGTAATGGAGAAAGAGATATCAACACTTGAGTACTATGAATTGAACACTTGAGTATTGTGGTATTTCAAAAGGACTTTACTTCAAACTTCTTGCTAAACACTCGAGTAGCAGCTGAAAGTGTTCCCAACACTCGAGTACCTATCTTCAACACTCGAATACTCTTGTTCAATTTCAAAACTTCTACAACACTTCAAACAAGCATTCGAGTCACTTCAAAAAGTATTTTAGAAACTCAAGTATTGAATCTAAAACTCGAGTACTGCCTCATGAAATTCAAATTTCACTTGCTATCTCTGATCATAACTCGAGTATTGAGAAACAAAACTCGAGTAGTACTTTATCTGACACTGTGTGCTCTGACAGCTAAGCCTAGACTTTTACAAAACATTCCTCTTTCATGTCTAGAATTTTTGAACGTTACATGCTCTAATAAATGCTTCTCAGTTCTTTCATTAAACAGCCCAGAACGCATGAAGCCGAGCATTTATGATCTACGTCGTCGACAGTTGAACAGCATTCAATGAAGCATTAATGACAGTTCAACGAACGACAGCTATTCTGAGTAACGGACACAATCTTCACTCTAACGGCTATTCTAACTCAGAGTAACGGATATTGAATATAGTCACAGTTATAAATGAAGAAGATGTGGAGATAGAAAGTGACGACGACTGAAAAAGAATTAATACGCCATTACTCTTCACAACTATTTTCTGTCATTGTACTCATTATCTCTTGTGAGCTTCAGTATTTTATCATCTACTCTTAAAAGAGAGTTTATCTTGTTAAATTACTTCATATATTTGAGAGATATTCAAGGTTGGGACCTTGAATCATTTGGGCTAAGTTTGAGCTGAGATACAGAGTGTGTAAGACTCTGTTTTATTACAAGTTGTATGGGGGAGTGTGTCTCCAATTGTAAAAGACTCTCGTGAGTCTTGATTGATTGTTGATAATGGATTACAAATCTTAGAGGAGCTCTAAGGACTGGACGTAGGTCAAGTGGACCGAACCAGGATAAGTTGTTTTTTCAGCTTTCTCTTTATCCCTCTCAGTCACTTTGTTCAGATTGTTTGATTACTGTTTTATTTTTAAATATGACCAATTCACCCCCTCTTGGTCAAATCCAACTCTAACATTAATATGATTCCTCCTTGTCTTTTTATGGATTTTGGATGAGTTTGATTGGTTGAGGATGTGGGGAATAGAACTTGCTTTGTGGTCGATGGTAAGAAATTCACCAAGCTTTTCAGATACTTGTATTTTGGACGGAGGAAGATAAATAATTCAATAGGTGAGGATTTATTGTTGATAGAAAAGGGGTATAATTTTTTATTCAAAATAAAAACTATCAATGTTAAATACATTCTTAACATTTAATTAATTTGAACTGTCAAAATTTTGCCGGCAAACACCTAATCAAGAGGGGTGAGGCTAGAATTGAAAGTACAAATAGGAGGCTGTCCTGGCATGCATTGATTTGACTTGTGTGATTCATTTCTAACAAGTGACACTCCCATGATTTATTCTAGCGTGAACCAATTAAGATCCACGTATAAAATATAAATCACGATCAATTTCTTTTCATTTTATTGAAATTATTATTAACCTATGGATCTTAGTAATTGAAAGTTCAGATCAAACCGCATCTTTGTTGGGTTTTAATTTAAATACCTTTTAACTTGCAAATTTAAAATTGAAGATTGACATGCGAACATTCGTCGCCTTCTCGTTTCATCTTAGAGTATTTTTTTGGGGGGGGGGGAATTATCTTATTATTAAATCAAAGATTGAGTAACAAAGGAAGAGGTTCTCCAATGTGCCAATATAGTAACAAAGGAAGGACTCTCGGTTGGCCCACAGCAATGTTGACTGCGTGAGGTTTCCTCCACTTGTCGGGAGAGTTTTTTGAGGAACAAATCTTTTGTGTAGGAATTATTTACTTCTAAGGGTAGTACTTAGACATTTCAACCTATGGACTTGCCACTTGTAATAAAAACAAATCTTACCATTTAAGTTATGTACATACATATATGTGCGTGTGTATTTCCTAAAATTTTACAATTCGGTGAGATGTGATAATGTTTGACGTACACTTTACTTAATGAAAAATAAAATTACAAGTGATATACATAGACACACATATCAAGTAAAAATCCTAATATTATCGCCCCAAAAAAATTTGGATGGATAGTATACCAATTACTTTCTAAAAACTAATTAATAATATGTAAAGAATTAATGGTGTTTTACAAAAGTGATCATATCATTTAATGGTTAACATTTAACGCGTGAAGATATAAATGCCCATGTAAACAAGGATATCATTGGAAAAATAATTGATGCATGAGGAAAAAAAATTGGACGTTGTATTTCGGCTCAAGTAAAAACCTCAAATGAACTTTTTATTCATGTCTGCAGGAAATAGTCTCGTATTTCTATTTCAATTGATCTTTCTCTTCATCATTCTTTCATCATAGCATGTATTTAAATAAGATAGACTAATTTACTTAGCTATAAAAAATGGCAATAAATGAACTTATTGGTGACTCTATGATTCAATGTGTGATACTAATAATGAACCACTTAAATACCATTAAAATTATTGAAATAGCCAAACAAGTGAACTTGAAAATTTAAGATTGGGTTACTATTCACTTGGTAAATTTTGAAATTTTGGCAAACTTTAAAAATTCATAACTTATTCTAGCAAAATGGGAATTGAATTGTTCAAGTCTCTAAATGAAGCTTATTAAATTTCCTACAAGGAAAAAATATCCATTTATCCAATTTCTAGATTGATTATATAGTTTATTGCGTCAATAAACACTTTTCATTTGGTCATTTTTCAATTTTTCATATTTTTCTCATAATTTTGGACCGCCATAACTTTTACACATAAGTTGAAATTTAACAAACTTGAGCTTATTTTAAAGCTTGCAATGTGAACTATTGTTCTTGAAAATTTTGAGGAAATTGGACTTCATTTTCTATCCTTTACGGTCACCTCAAGTTGAGCACTTGGTAAAGGTGTTGGACCCTTTTTCTTATTTTATATTTGATTGTTCTTTCCCTTTTTCTTGCACACAACTTAACTCCATGATTATTAGCCATGCTTCATACAATTTCAAGGTACTTAATGTAGGCATGGCATAGTGGGAGTTCATCATACATATTCTCATAATCTAACATAATTCTCCATATAAAAGTTTTTGTTTTACATACTTGTATTTCCTTCCAATTTAAGGCCAAATCTCCCACCTTAAATCCCTTCCTTCCTTTCTTAGACATTGATTGAGCCTTGACATAGAAGGTTATGTTTTTAGGGAGAATGAGATTCATAGAATTTCAATAGCAAAAAAAAAAATACTAACATATACATTAACTGCATGATTATCATTTATTTCCTATCTAACTATACATGAACATATTATGATGCATTTTGAAAACACTTTGCATATAGCCATGACATGTTATAAGCATAACTTTACATGTTTGCATATCACATAAATAGCATGTTAAATAGCACAATAAATAAACAATCAATGACCATATTAAGGTAAGAGTTAGTAATTTTGCTACCTTGTATGTGCTTAAATTGCTTGTCTTTAAGCCTTTCTTGTGATCCTAAGTTTGAGGTCCCTTTGCACAATTCCATGCCTATACAACATCATAAGGCCTCTCTTATCAATATCCATGCATTGATAAGGCATTATAACACTTTACAATACCTAAAACCTCTCTTGAACTTTAAGGGTCCCTAACCCTTTAACTTTGTCAAATTCAATTATATTGCTTCCAAACTTGTTTTCTTACTTCTACCTATACAGTTTTTCATTCTAAATCTATTGGAAGCATCAATTATCAAAATCCAACTCCTCCTCAATGCCTTGTTCAGATCGAAAATCCCATAAAATTTGAGAAATTTGCTTTTTGATCATTTTATCCCATAAACTACTATAATTTCATCTCTAATCACTTCCTTACTCATGATTTAATCTTAAATAATTGTTTTAAACATTTTTCTTGAAATTTGGTCAGCTAGGCCCTTAGGGTTCTTGCTTCCCAAAATTACAAAAGCTCAATGAATTAATCATATTTTATGACATGAATTTGTGGCATTTTAAGGGATTTTAGTGCTATTCTTGGGCTTTTATTGAGTTTAATTGCATTAATTATGATTTATTATTATTATATGAAATTAAAGCCAATTAAGGGTATTCGTAGAAGAAATTGGGATTTAAAGATAAATTCAAAAAAAATGCAGACAATGACCAAACTCATAAATCCATTTATTTTATTTTTCATTTATTATATTATATTATTTCTTTTGTTTTAGGTTAGTTTATGAGTGTCTGTGTGTATATACCCAACACACACATTCAGCACGCTGGAGAGAGCATTGGAGCCGCCGCCACCATCAAGGAAGCATTCATCCATTCAATCATCATTTACACATCCATTGCTCTCTCCCTCTACCACACACACGACGCCTCACCAAGACGCCACCTGGGAGCAATTGAACCATTCATTATTGAATTCTTCACAAGCCACCTCGAGGAAAAAAAGGACGCCGCCACTGATTCCAATCCATTTAACAAGCGGCCGCAATTATTCCTTTTGTCCAGGGATCACGCCGTGCACACGAATTCGTCCAGGGATCCTACAATTCATTCTTCCATTCATCTCACAGTTTCAGCACGCCACCACCTGGAGCATCATTCATCTTTCTCTATCCATTCACAACTCACCATTGCTGATTCTGTCACTGTCCAGAGAGCACACACGCAGCTGATCCAGAGGCTCTACTCCCCACTGTTCCAATGGCCATGGTGTTTAGACTTCTGAAATTTTTCATAGCAAATCGTGGCTAGTTTTATAACTCTCTAATTCAACAACAATGGCAGGAGCTTGATTCTTCATATGGATGTTTTAGTTACTTTAATTTCCTATTCAATAATTGTTTAACAATTCCTAAGTGTTAGGATATTTTTCTGATTATTGAAACAATTTTTATTATTTAATATGATTTATTTTGAAGATTACTGTTATTGAATTATTGTTGACACCTGATATTAGATTGATTAAGACTTTAATTTCAGTTATAATGTTATGGTATGACATTTATATTGATTTTAGAGTTAACATTTTGCGATTTTTCAAGGTGGTTTGGAATCTTGGATCAAATTATCTTTTGCTACCTTTAATTCTATTATTTGAATTTAAGAGTTACAATTAAGTATTGACTTTTATTATCATTAATTTCATTTTACTATTCTGGTGGTAGTTAGTAATTCAGAATTTTGAAAAATATTTTGTGACAATTCGAGGTGGCTCGATTGTTGGATTAAAGTTTAATTATAATTCTTAATTTTTTATTTTAATTCCCATATCTATTGAAGTAATGATTGCCTGCCTTGTCGAGTTGGAGGATTGATTATCATCATCATTTATTCATGTATTTCATTTCTATTTTGTTTACCAAAATTCATTTCAATTATTTTTATTTAAAAAAATCAAAAAGGAGTATTTTAATTTCAGTTTAATTCATAGCATTTATTTAGAAATTTCTCAAATTAATTTTCAGTTTAGGTTAGTCGCATTCAATTACTAGGAATTTATTTCACTATTTTTTGACTCCTCAAAGTGAACACAACCCGGATTGCACCTATATTACATTAATTCAGTTAAATTAATTTTCAGTTTAGGTTACTCGCATTCAATTACTAGGAATCCATTTCATTATTTTTCGGCTCCTCAAAGTGAACACGACTCAGATTGCACCTATATTACATTAATTTCGGTTAAATATTTTATGTGGACATAAGGTGACTAACGGTCCGTTTGTCACTTAACAATAAGCTCAACTATAGCCAACATCATCAATAGCAACATCAATACAAACCAAAATCAACACTTGGCTCAATTCAAAGTATGTTTTCTTGAATTTTCATCACTTGGAATCTTAGCTCTTCTTTTCCTTCTTACTAAACATCAAATCAAGAGAGGATTGAAAGAATAAAAGTCCTTACACCAAGAAATTAGAGGAGAAACATGATTTAGGGATCAAACTTACGTATTTCTTGCTTTGATCCACCTTATCTTTTCTTTTCCTCTTCCTTCTCTTTCTCTCTTCTCCATTTCGATTTTTTCCTCTTCATTTTTTGTCTTGGTCGACCTTGGAGCTGCAATGGAGTCTTCAAGAAGTGTCTTGAAGATTTTAGAAAAAAAATTACACATTTAATTTGTTAATTGGTTCTTCAACTTTGGCATATTTGTAAGATGTGTTGGCTAGATCTTGACCTTTGATTTTAATCATCTTCCAAGTGGACAAATCCTATGCATAAGGAGTATGATATTGCCATGTGTCCATGTGATGTCATAGGGCTTATGTCACCCAAGCTGTGGGGCCCACGACTTTATCTAATAAAAAACTTTCTACTGATAATTTTCTTCCACAAGGACATAATATCTTCTTACTTTTGCCTTTTAAATATGATCATTCCAAGTGGTAAAATCTAAGCCGTTCATCCCTTTCTTAGCTTCTCTTAGAAGTTTCCTTAAAAAAATCTGCACGAGTCATAAGTCATGTGGGATCCAATTAGACTGATAAAGTAATTTTATTCTAAGATAATCTACCACATGGTTAAAATATCTTTTCTACTTTTCATCTTGCATTAGAAACGTGACGGATCTCAATCCACATAATCTTCTTTATGTAAATAAAGTTACTTTATCTGTTCTTAAATCTACTTTATCATGCCAGAATTACTTCTTTGGGAATTCCCTAATCACTGGACCTATGTAGGGTCATGAAAATTTTCAAAATTCATATGATACCTCCATGATTTTTCTTCCTTATTCGGCTTCCAAAATTACCTTAAATTAATATTTG
>JANTPZ010002520.1:0-42757 GCA_025593235.1 Vachellia pachyceras
ACCTCTAAAGGCTCTATAATAATAGAACTTTACAAGGAAACTTCCCCTGAAGTTGTTGATGAATTCATTGACTTATGGTAAGTTCAAGGCTTCTCATTTTGTTGTCTGGACTTTGTAAGATTTCATTTTAGAATTTCTTCCCAATTATGGTTTTGTTACTTGAACATTTCTATTGTTTTCTCATTTTGGTGCTGGAGTAAGGGAAGATGTTAGGTTTGAGTTGTGAAGGTAACAGAGAGAAGGACCATCAAAATTTTATGTTAATAAACTGATCTAAGTCTTATGTTACATTTACGCCACCTTATTTTTGTAATCTGAATTACCATCAATATGTGCTAAATATTAAGTAACTTTTACCGCACTTATGCCTTATAATTCTATGCTATTTATTACTTTTAATTTGTAATTTAAGTTGTTGGCCAAAAATTTGTAAAGTTTAATTCATATTCAAATAATAAGGGAAAATAAACTTTTGGGATGATACTTGGGTGGGAAATGTTCCCTTTTCGGAAGTTTGCCCTCATTTTTATCATCTTTTTTCCTTTCTTGTTTGTATTGGTTATTCTCCCATTCATTCAAAATATCTTCAAATTTTATAATGTCAATCATTCTTAGAATCTCCACTTTTTCATAAGATTGCATGATAGAGAAAGGAGTGGGATTCAAACGCCTGGGTCTCTTCAATTGAGTTTGTTCCGCATTCTTCTATTCCTTGTATAAGAGTCTACAAGCCGGACTCTTCCGTCATTTTCTTGTTTCAAATCTTAATTTCAGTTACCAAATTTGTCCACTAGGGGAAGGTTTCTTCTTGCCATTCGTAAATCTAATGCTCCTTGGAAAGTCAAATTATTTGTTTGATGACTATATCCAATGGGATTAACTCAAATGACATGTTGCAGGTTGTCTGTTTGCGTATAACTCTTTCTTTTGACTCGTGTGTTGTGTAGATCTAGTTTAGAAGCTTCACCTCATTTATTTTCCCATTTTCTTGTGTGGGCTTTCCTAATCTCCTGTTATTTTTGGCAAGAATTAGGCATGTCCTAGACTCCTAGTAGTTTGGAACTTTGCCTTTTTATAAGGTTCAAAGGATTTGTATGAAACAAGAACAAAACTTTGTGATGTTGTCATGTCTGTGGGATTGTTTGTCTAACTAGAGAGGAAAGCCCAAGCCTTTCAGGTTTCCCTCGTGAGTTACGGAAGAGGACTGTATTGATGAGTTGCCTTTGGTGCTTGAGAAATGAATGTTTGGAAGGAGTTGCAATATCATATATGCATAGTTATTAGGAAGCTCTTCTACACTTAAAAGTAGCATGGATTTTGCTTGCTCGTTCTGCAATCTTCTTTTGGGCTTATTGCTACTTGACCTGCAATTAATAGAGCTTACAACTTAAAAGTAGTATGAACTGGAAGGGAAGGAAGGATTTCGGCCTGTGGCCGATAACCCAACTAAAGCTGCTGATATATTTCGTAATTTTTTTTATTTTGGGCCTCTGATATATTTGGTAGTCTAAAAATGGAAAAACAGTGGGGTGGTAGGAAGGGCAGAAGAGGGATCTGAAATTGGTAGTGTCACGTGCTGATTGTGAGGAACTGAAGCGGTAGGGAGTGAATGAGTGGTTTAGAGGAGATTAGGAGACTAATGGAGTACCTGAAGCGGGGAGGGATCACAAAGAATCTTCTGAAAGAAATCAAGAGAGTGCTCCAGCTGAAAACCTATTTCATCCTTGTGAAAGTAAGGCTGCATACATCTATCCCTCTTTAGATTCCACCTGATGGAAGTCTTGTGCATTGGGCCGCACACTTTTTCACTCCTATTTTCAACTGCAGTCAGAGTGAAACTTATGTTTGCAACTTTGCATGATTTACATTGTGAAATTTCTTGAACGCAAGGTGCTTTTGGTTTAAATGTAAACTGCACTGGTTTTGCAGCCAGAAGGGGCACTTCAAGGGAATGCATTTCCATCATGTAATCAAGCACTTTGTGATTCAAGCAGGGGAAAACCAAGGGAAAGGACATATCATAGATTGGAGTGTGAGAGGAAAACACACTACCAGGTGCCTTTTCTTTTGGTCTTGGAATTTGTTTCCGATATCCGTAAACCATCCACCTGTTGATGATTCATTAGTGTACTCATTAAATTAATAGAGTAATTTCTGTTAAATAAGTGTTTTGACGTTTGACTAGTGTGAAGCATGAAGCATTCATGCTTGGAACTTCCATGGGAAAACACACAAAGAAAGGATTTGATCTTTTCATTACAACTGCCCCTATACCAGACCTAAATGAGAAGCTTATTGTGTTTGGGCGGGTCATCAAGGGAGAGGATGTTGTTCAGGTGAATGAACTTGTTTCAAATTCCCTCATTCCAAGATTTCAAGCAATCTGTGCAGAAAATGGCAATGGAATACATGATTATGACTGATGTTGACTCAATTTTGCGTGATCTTGTTTCAGGAAATTGAAGAAGTGGATACAGATGAACATTACCAACCAAAATTCCCTATTAAAATACTTGACGTGACACTTCAACAGAGGATCTGAAGAATTTCCCACATTAGCGTTGCATCTCTCTCTCTCTCTCTGCTAATTACATGTTCCAGTTTTCCACACGGCGTTTTCTGCATGGATTGGGATTCTCTTGGAGTTCCCTTACAGTTAGCTAATGAACTTCCTGAGCTTTTGTGCTGTTCTGGCCATAGCATGTTTTTTGAATCTTTTGTGGCGGGGCAAGGCGGCACGGCGGCGGATGGTTCGGTTTCAGTACTGGGCTTGACGATGTGGTTTGGCCGTTTGCAGTCACACCTTTTATTTCAGTTTATGGCATCTTAGTCGTTAACTTGCAGCTACAACTGTATCAAAAAAAAAAAACTTGCAGCTACAACGGTTTTGCTTTATATTATACTCTTTACTTTCAAGGTTTTAACGCACAGGTTAGAAAATATAATTAATATGTAGGTTATTTTTTAAATTTCCCTAATGTCTTTAATTTATTTTAATAATTAAAATTACATTGGACAAGGGCGTGGAATTTCTAGCAATATCTGTTATCAAATTTCAATTTAAAAATACCAATATGTAATTTTTCAATAATGTGATTAATAATTTCTATAGATAAAAGTGAACTTAATGGAATTTATGACCTCATTTTGTTAATGAGTTTACTTAAACTTACAAGATTAGCTCCTTTAAAGTTAGTATGTATTTTGATGCGCGCAAAAATTATATTGAAATAAAATATTATATTATGTTTGGGTCTAGATGCTTAAAAAATCATTTGGTGGTTAAAAAACTCTTATAATTATAAAAATATAAAAATTAAATTGACTTCTGAGGCAGCTAATAATCAATATTCTATTCATCCTCCTTTCCTTTTTATGTCCAGAGTCCAGTTTATCTTCTTGTTCGAATAATGAGTATGTGTTTGGGTTATTCACTTAAAAATTTATTAAATAAATAAATTACTGCTTTTGTTGTCGTGAAGACGTCAGCGTCCCAAACGTTTATTAATTAATATATTTATTATTCCATTCTTCAACCAAAAGAATTAACAGTATATTCATAAAGAAAGCCGCCCTATACATTAAAAGGTTCGGCCGTACTTATCTTCTTCACATATCAGCATTTTTTTTTTTGAATGGGAAAGAACTTTATTACTAACAGAAAATGATACAAGACATCAACTAGAGGAGTCAGAAAGAAAAACTAATACATCCAGGACAACACAAGGAAAGGGAAGAAAGATCTCAACTAGAAGGTAAAATATTGGTGAACTGAGCCACTTGCAGACAGTGATCCGCAAAGGCAAGGGTCTCATTAACCAATCGATATGCTGAAATTATCTCATGATTAAAAATCTGATGGTTCCTAGCAGTCCAAAGTCACCAACAGATGATTCCAAAAATAGTGCACAATCGGGGCTTATGGTTACACGTATTCAAATTTGCATGCAGCCAACGTGTGAAAGGAACATTGTTGAAACTTGCAAGATTCTGAGCAGGTACAATTAGGGGCCAACAAGACCTAGCCAATAAACATTCTCTCAAGACATGATTGAGATCCTCAGGCCTAGTTCCACATATAGCACAAGTGTCGTCCTCAGCCATGTGCCTTCTAGTTCTCTCCTTACTAGTAAGAAGTCTATCCTTAAGTGCCAACCAAAGGAAAGTTCGTATTCTTTGTGGTCCTTCCCAATTCCAAGCAAGGCTCCAAGACTTGCATTCATCATCCCATTGATCCTGCATGATTAAGTCATAGGCAGACTTTACAGTAAATTGCTTCCCCCAACACCAAACAATTTCATCATCAACACCATGGCATTGTGGGGTCTTGGTCTTTCTGAATAGCATTAGGATGTCTTGGGGCAATTTGTCTTGAAATTCCATTCACTTCCACTGCCCGTATGGAGTAATAAACTCCCTAATGGTTTTTTAAGCTCCCCTTCACTTATGGGGCTGAAAGACAGATGAGAGAGAGGACCCAGATCTCCAATCCAGTTATCCGACCAAAATTTAGTTGTATTGCCATTACCAATCCGCCATATGTAGCCAAGTGATAAGCTCTCCCATACCGTCGAGAGACTCCTCCATAGGTGAGATGCATTTTGACTGTCAACACAGCGAAGCCTCTCCTCTTGCCATTTATATTTAGCATGTATGACTTGCACCCACAACAGATCAGGACACATTTGAATTGCATGGGCCAATTTCATTAGGAAGGCCGAATTTTGCCCAGCAAGGTCTTTAAGGCCACAACCCCCCATGTTGCTTTGGTTGACACATGACACTCCACTTGACAAGTGGTATACCTTTATGTTGCTCAGAAGAGCCCCATATAAATTGCGTAATGAGGCTTTGTATTATTGTGCATGTAGAGCTTGGCAGTCTCTTGGTCTGCATGCTATAGTAAGGCAAGGTAGATAACATGGATTGAGCCAAAGTAAGCCTTCCTGCGAAAGAGAGGACTTTAGATTTCCATCCTTGCAGCTTTGCTTCCACTTTTTCCTCTATATAGCGGTACGTTTCCCTGGTTACCTGCTTATGTAGAATTGGAACGCCCAAGTACTTCCCCAACTGTTCTGTTCGCTGAAAACATCGTATCACAAGTGAACCTGGCATCTTGGGGAGGTACATTCCGAGAGAAAAAGATTCTTGTTTTGACTTTGCTTACTTTGAGGCTAGAGGATTGACAAAATTTTTCTAGAAGCTGTTGCATAACATGTGACTGTTTCCTATCCACTTTACTAAATAAGAGCAAATCATCAACGAAAAATAAGTGAAATAGAAGAGGGGCCCCCCTTCCCAGTTGAATTGGTTTCCATGCTCCACTTTGCACCTCCTTGCAAATTGATTGTGAAAGGAGTTCCGTACAAAGTACAAATAAATAGGGCGATAATGGATCTCCCTGCCTGATGCCTCGTTGGGGCTTAAAAGTGTCTATTGGTTGCCCGTTCCAAACCACTTGCATTGATGAGGTAGTGATACATTGCATTATTATGTGTTGAAGGTTGCTGGGTATTATGGCGTCAGCGAGAGTATCAGCAATAAAAGCCCAACTGAGTCTATCAAAAGCCTTTTCCAGGTCCACCTTAATGGCCATCCACCCTAGTTTTCCACTCTTTCTCCTCATAGAGTGAATCACTTCCTGAGCTATAATAATGTTGTCTGATATGCTTCGCCCGTTGATAAAACTTACTTGTTGTGGGAGAGTAAGCTGAGGCATAATAGGTTTAAGTCTGTTTGCAATGATTTTTGTGATCAGCTTGTACACCGTTGAATAAAGACTAATAGGCCTGAATTCCTTTAACGTCTGAGGATGTTCAACCTTTGGAATCAAAGCTATGAGGGTGCGATTAAATCATGGATCTATGCAGCCACCATCAAAGACTTTCTTTATTTCAGCAACCACATTGTTGCCAATGATATCCCATTGGGTTTGGAAGAACATTACATGGACAAATAAGAATATGAAAGCTATTTCTCTAGTATTATTTATTTTCTACACAATTGGATGGAGTACTCATCATGGGTTCGTTTGGAAACATGGTGGAAAAGTGTTTTTACCATTTACGAGGTAAATGTATAAAGGAGATTATTTCATTTTATGAAAAAATACTGTTAAACACACGTTTAACTTTTACAAACGTGATTCCAAACAGAGACATACTTTTTGTAAAAACAAATGGTGGTGCAATTTTCTACTCACGTCTAGTACTGGGAATGTGGGCCAGCCCACGGGACCAACCCGCAGCCCGCCAACTTTTTATTTTTTTATAAAAAATAAAAAATAAATTTTTTTTCCTTTTTTACCCAATTTTTTTCTATAAGATTACATATTTATGATATTCTCTTTCAAATTCTATGAATAAATGTTCAATAATTTCCTAAAAATAGAATTTAATATTACTTTTTTCTTTGTAAAAAATATTGGGATGAAAATTTAAAAAATATATAAAATCTATATTTTTTCAAAAAAAAATAAAAAAACGGGTTAGGCGGGCTGGCGGGTCCAACCCGCATTACCGGCACTACTCACGTCCTTGAGACAAATATTCTCTCATGTATGAATTGTTGGCACTAGAGGAGAGAGATTTTGTGAAGGCATTATACATATTTGGGAAGTGATTTTCAATTATGTTGTATGCAAGTTGAGGCAAAAACTCCCCTCACATGCTCACCTTGAAATCAGTAAAATCATTTTTCCAACAGATTCTCTACATTATTTGGAGAGAGAAAATCCATCCACCTACCTATTCAAATTTTGCAATTCTTAGTATAAAAAATAAATATTTATCTCTCTGGCAAAGAGGGAGTGAATATTGTTTTTTTTTTCCCACATGCCAAACTAGTCCTCCATCTTGCTTGTTAATAATATACATATTAAAATGACTGAAATTAAAGTTGAATAATAATTGTGATGGGGTGGATTTGTGTCAACTACAGAGAAAAGTGGTTCTTATATATATATATATATATTAATTGAAATTTTAATGAATGAATGAATTGGGAAAAGCAAGGCGTGCAATGCCCACAATCTGAAGCTGTCATATTCAAATCCCACTTTTTAATTTAATGTAAAAAGAGGGCCCTCGTGATGCGATGCTCTTGAAGCAACTTTGTAAAATTAAATTTGGTTTAATCACAAAGGGCTCTTCAATTACACCAATTGTCCCTTCTACATACGACAAGTGTCACATTCCCTCTGGTTTGGTGGGCCCACTCACACTTTTTCCTTTTCTTTTTCATTTTAATTTTAATTGATTCTTCCTACGTCTATATTAGGTGTGTTTGGGAATAAGAGATTTACGAATTCCAAGAAGAATTTATGAAATCTAAAATGAATTTACGGATTTCAAGATGATTTTTATGGATTTTAAAATGGTTTTATTTTGGCTTGAGTATACTATTGGGAAGAAGTTATTTCCAATTATTCTCATTGAAGTTGTAAATTTTTAAAAAAAATGAGATGAAATTAAAAGGTTATGATTTAAAATATAGAATTAGAGATCTAATTAAAAATTGGATGAAACTTTAAGGACATATCATTAAACTGGAAAATTTCAACTTTCAAATTTGAGTTCAGATACTTAAATAATGCTGTTATGAAAATTACCATTTTTCACGTTGAATAATATTCGAATTTAACATAATTATGTATCCCTATAAAAAAAAAAGAATCACAGGGAGTTACAAATTATTTTTTTCTAACATCAGTATCAATTTTAAAATAGAATATGTTATTACCCAAAAGTGATGATAAGTAAGTATTATGGCTAGTGAATGAAATAATAATAACATTCATATCGGTGCATAAAGTAACGGTAGATTTATTGTAAGGTTCCAATGAATGAAGTTATTTATGAAAAGATCTCAAGAGGTTGTTAATGACAAGTTGGGGAGCACCATTAACAAATGGAGCAGCTGCCATTGATAACTTTCGAGACCTTTTCATAAATAACTTCATTCTTTGGTATCTTACAATAAATCTTCTTAAAATAAAATGCTGAAGAGAGTTTATTTGTTTAACCTTGTTGGAGGTGACTGCTACCAGATTTTGCGTGGTCAAATTTGGTTTTTAATTTCAAGATTTTTTTCTCCCTATTTTAAGACCCAACTTTACGTTCCACTAATAATACTCAATATAATAATAAGCACTGCCTTTTTAGTATTTTAATTTGTTGTCACGTAAGTCTGTGAAGGCCTGTCATGCATGATCGGGAGCTATTAATTAGATCGTGATCAATTTTTTTTTAATAACAAAATTTTTGGTATTATTAGGCCCTTCTGGTTTCGATTAAATTCACGAACATACATTAGAACGAGTAAATAAAATAACGAGTAAATAATTAAGAATAACCCACTATTAGTGTGATTGTTACTTACTCGTTCTTATTATTAAGGATCGGAGGATGAGTGTGAGAGATAATAATATCAATATCATACCAAAATAAACACCGTGATTACAAATAAACAAACCATGGTTATGTCTATACATTGGCAGCCCAACTTACGAATATATGTATACAGTATATGGTATTTTATAAATTGGTTAAAGTATACATTTAGTCATTTAAGTTTACTTCAAGTTTAAAAAGTGCGTTTTTAGTCATTTAACATTAACACCGTTAGTTTTACTTAACGAAAAATGTTAATTCAATCACAATTAAATGGTATTAAAGTATATTTGAATATTGATTAGTTAATATCCTTATTTTTCATATTTTAACATTTAATCATATTTTATTAGTATTTAATGATAGAATAACCTTTTAAATTTGCTGAGTCACCGTTTTTAGCTAAGTAAAACCAACGATGTTAAGAATAAATGATTAAAAGTGCATTTTTTAAATTTAAATGATCAAATTGAAACTTGATTTAAATTTAAAGGATTAAAAGTAGCTAGTAAATTTTATGATTTGTTGACTGTAATTGATTAGTTGATTTAGTGCCTGATGTGTCCTCTATGACCAAATATATGTTCCCACAATTATCATCCCATCATAAATATATTAGATATTCTTATAGTGGTCTCTATGGCCAAATATATATATATATATATATATGTTAACGCTATTTTTTATTTAATATAATTAAAGTTCATTCCACTGGGAAAAACATTGATCAACACAACAATAAGATTGCTATCATATGATCTGAATGTTATAATTTCAAAGTTTACAAATAATCTCTTCGCTTATGAAAGTAAAGTTGCGTACGTTTATTTCTTATGTTAATCCAGGGAAAAAAACTTACAACAAGGTTTGAAAAACAATCTTTAATATAGGCAAAATATTTTTTTGGGAGTAATAATTATTATGGAAACCTAAAAATAGTTTATCTTTTTAACAACGCAAATAAAATACGTAATAAAAATATGTCTTTTTATTAAAGATTGAAATCTAAGAAGCTCGAATAGACTTTTAATTATGCTCATTATTTTAAAATCATTAATCATATATATATCAACAATTTCGATTAAAATAAAGCCACCTCACCTATCTCTACTCAATGTATCACTATCCAGCAGGCTTTGTACCTATCAAAAAGGCTAAAGGAATTAAATAAATTATCTGTGTTATTTGGTTGTTATTATTATATGTGGCTAACTTTTGCTGATCGTCTTTTAAATAATACAATTGACAATGATGAATTATTAAATTAAATTACAAAGTGAAATTGGATTTATATATATGTGGCTGTCTGAGAGCATCTGCTTGTGGTGGTCAATTAGCTTCTAATAAAGAAACTGAAATGCAACTCCCTCGTCGTGGGGTTTCCATCATTTCCAAGTCAAGGCCAAAACGGATAAATAAATCAAAGACATTCACTTGAAAGAAATCAAACCCAAATAATATATTAATCAATCAACATATTACAGCAAAGTAGAATTAAAATATAATTACTGGCTATTTCATTGATATTGATTTATTTTCTACTAACCGTGCGTTCCAAGCAAAAAATTAATTTTGAATACTCTTATTTTCAATTTATTTTCTACAAACAAATTACCTACAATCCCAGATTTGAGGATTTGGCTACTGTCAATTGAAAACAAAGTGCTAAGAACAAAACTACTGATAGTTAAGGAATAAAACGAAGCAATAATACAGAGCCATCGACTTACTACGAGCAGGCTTTGAAGAAATGTACAAATTTAGATAATTTTTGCCCAGCTCTCACTTTATTTATATTTCTCTTCTAATTTAACCCATACTCTCACTTTCATAACCTTCGCCTGCCACCAAAATTTCTCTTCTCCAATTCCCTTGCATCCACAGCCACCATCCTACCATCGTGCTCTCTGCTCCTTCCCTTTGCCTGCATTCAATTTCTCATATCTGGACTCAGGTGCCTCAAACCGTAGATGGTTGAGGTCAACGCGTTCCGTCAAGTGTGCCTGAAGTCATCAGGTGCCTCAGTCACGCTATCGTTCACCGTCGTTGATGGCTGAAGTGATCTCCATCATGTTCTGCTTGCCACCGGTCTCCGTCGTCGTTCATTGTTCAAGGAGAAAGGCTCGAGGCAAAATGGTCAAAATCCAGTTCCATGAGAAGTGGAACTAGGTTCTCCAAGGGTGGGATGGAACCAGCTTCCATGAATTTTGATGGAACCGGATTTCATGAGGAAGTGGATTCCAACCCACCAAACACGCATATAAAGCCCATTTTCAATTCCAGTTCTCTGAGTTGATCAGTTTCATGCTATTAAACAGGGCATAAATCCCTCATACATATATACACACACACATATAGGGAGAGATTGAAACGAAAGGATTTGTAGATATATTTCATTCAGATCAATTATGAATAAGCTCCTGTTGTACTTGTAAGTTCATGTATGAGTCTAACCATCATTCAGATCAATTATGAAATTGACCCGTGGTCGCCCAACATGAACGGAATCAAACTAGATTCAATCATTGAAGTTGGATCCCAGCCAGCTGATTAATTACGAATCAGGCAATGTGGCAATCCATATAGACACACAAGAAAATGTGTCTTCTCATGGCCGCAGCCAATAAATCAATTAATTGAACAAATTAAACAAAATTTTGGTTGGTTGCGTCATGACACAGAAATTGTATTCTATAAATGTAATAATGGCGCACCAACGTTAGTGGAAAAACTCAGTTTGCATACTTTGTTGTCTGCCCATATCATTCCTATAATATAATTAACCCTACCCAGCTCCTACGTCATTCCTCATGCAACTGTTCCCCATTCTTTCATTTCACTTAATCCCAAATACACATGTACAACCTCTTTCATTTCTCAAATTCAATTATGTAACCTTCCAATCCTATTTATATACAAGTTAAGGCCAAGGGAGATGGTGTTTTGTGTGTTTGAAAAATTCTAAAAAAATTCATGATTAGGAGCATAGAATTGTAGAAGTTATTTCATTTATTAATGGACTTTTTAATATCCATCTACGTATATTCTATATTTATTAACTGTGTACACTGTTATTTTCTTATAAAATGTATACATTAATGTGACAAAAGCTGAAAAGTTATTATATTATAGATAGAATTAATAAGATTTAATTTTTTTAATTCTAATAAAAGATTATGGAAGTGGCTTATAACTTATATATATTGAAGTTAATTAATAAGAAGTAAATTTTTGTGCGTTGGATTTCTTCAATTGATTCATCTCACCTAAGCTTCTATCATTTAACTCAGACTTTCGATATACAATGTTAGTACTTAATCGATTAATACTAGTATTTATAAATAACCGCCAGTTAATCTTAATTGAACATAAAGAAACAAGGAGAGAGAATGATAAATAGATGCTGTTCTACCTAGCTAGCTGCTAGATAGGTCCATTCCCATAATCACTATTATAAGGAAGAGAGTAACACACACACACACACACACACACAGATGGGTGATGAAGAAAGCGTTGGGAATTCTGCAGGAAGCTCATCATGTGCAACTCCATTAATAAACTGGTGGGATGTTCATGCAACTTCACTTTCTTCTAATTCCTGGAACACTCATCATCATCACGCAGATGCAAACCCTCATTCTAATGAAGATCATCATCATCATCTTTCAGTTTCTGCACCTTCAGACAATCACCTTTGGACTCACGTCTTATTGTAAGTCTATATACTCATCCATCTATATATCATAACTACTAGCTATAACTTTCTTGTAAATATATGTGTGTAGGGCACTTATTAGCTATCAGCCACTTGTTTTCTGTCTTCTTTGAGGGAATTAATAACTTTGTTTTAGCCTTCTTCCAATATCATTTATGCGCATCTCTTTTAGGCAACACTAGGCTGAACCCTCCTGTGTGTAAGCAAAATATATATAGCCTGCTTTAATTCATACTTGACAAGATTGGAAAGGGATGGATCATCGATCTACTTTTGCTATGAAAATCGTATATATCCCTATTATATATATTGTTATTCTCATCAATTCCATTATTATTTTCATTATTTTGCTTTTGATCATTTTGTTGGCATATATGTATAATTGAATTGAAATTTTATAGAGGTGTTGGAAGCAACGGCGAGGAGCTGCAAAATGAACAAGCTGGAGGAGAGAACTTGATGGACGAACTGTCATCTAAAAGCCTCATGTACGAACCAGCAGCCTGCAGCAACTACTTAAAGAAACTCGATACCACTCATTGGGGATACAGCAAAAACAATAACAACACTTGTTCTTCATCAATCAACAGTACCTGTTCAACTGCTTTTGATCACAAACACTTGAATAATAATGGTTTCAACGATGATGATGATGAAGACGAGGCCGTGCTTGAGAGTGAAAGATTGAGCAATCTCGTCTCCACCTGGCCCATTGCACCAGCAGATCATCACCACAATAATACCAACTTTGATCCTCATCAAGCACACGACCATACTTTGAACTCTTGTATGGATCATCATGCTTCTGGGGTTTTCTCTTCGTACGGTACTGCTCTTGACATGAAGGTTAAGCACGAGCATCTTTATCATCATCATGCAAGTAGTGAGGGTTTATTCGGATATCATCAAAATAATGGATTTAATAATAACAGTCATCATCAGTATGGGATGATGCCCAGTTTGTCTTCATCGTGCTCGAGGAATTTGACAGATGTTATATCTTTTACGGGAAGGATTGGCCGGCCGATCATCGGAATTCATGCACTCAAACCCAGTTTTCGACCACCCCTGATGACTGTTTCCGACTCCAAGAAGCAGCTTTTTCACACATCATTCCCGGTAATTAATATTCTAAACCAAACTCTCCAGTTTAATTAATTCCTGTTTCTTCTTCTATTTTTATGAGAAATTGTCTGAGATATATATATATATATATATATGAAACTTTCGACTCAATCATCACTATAAATAATTAGTTGCTATATATATATATATATATGATTGTATGCAATAATATGCAGACAAGGACAAGCAATGGAAGAAGACAGGGGAGATCCACTGAAGTAATAAAGAAGAAAAGAACAGATGACGCATCACAAACAGTCTTGAAGAAGCCAAAGCAAGAGACATCTACAGCATCTTCTACAAAAGTAATTAAATTTATCAATATAGCAGTAAAATCAATACATGTATATATATGGGTAAGAAAATAGTGCTTTTATATGTATAATAATGTTATGAAACTTCTATTCATTGTATTGATATAGGTGCAAGCACCAAAAGTCAAGCTAGGCGACAGAATTACAACCCTTCAGCAAATTGTGTCGCCATTTGGAAAGGTCACTACACATTGCACTGACACCATTCTTTTCTCGTTTGTATATATTTGATAAAATAAATTCTTAGTGCTTTTTTTTCAACAACTGTGTGTTTCATTTGATATATAATGGATATCATTTAGATTAATTAGGGTTTTTTTATAGTTTCCTAAAGAAACTGTCTTTATCCCTTCGATTTACTGAGACGGTTTAGAAGTTGTATCATATGACTTGGACAGTAAATAGAATGAAGATGCAATAAATGAGTCATGAGACAAGATAATTAGAGAAATCTGATGACAAAATTAAATAAATCATTTGAGGGAATCCAATTTATTTGATACGAATGAATGATGGAATTAGTTGTTCCTGATTTTCAGACAGACACGGCTTCGGTGCTTTTTGAAGCGAATGGGTACATAAAGTTTTTACAGGAACAAGTGCAGGTGGTAATTATATGTTGAAAAGTTTATTTATCCAAATTAAATTGCTTTCAATTAAACTGTAATTATATTATTAAATATGGATATATATGCTTGGTCTCACATCTATCTACGTTCATTGATACATTCTTTGCAGCTTCTGAGCCACTCTTACATGAAGACCAACTCTCACAGGGTAACAATTAAACTTGTCCTATATATAGTTCTTTAAACAAGATTTCCATTCATTTGAGAATTTGCACATTTTAGTCCTCAAAGAAACTTGATTTTAATTAACCTTGCACGGTTACTGTCATGTTAGGGTATTGTATAGTTCCAAAAAAAAAAGATATATACATACACTTTTGCTTCTGATATTAGTAATTTGTAAGAATTAATGAAGAATGAATTAATTTGTGAATGATGGTGATGATGATGCAGGAAACATGGGGAAGCATGGAGAGAAAAGAAGAGAAAGGAGATCTGAAGAGCAGAGGGCTTTGTTTAGTTCCAATTTCATGGACTCCTCAGTCTTACAGAGACAACACTGCCCCTGACCACTGGACTCCTGCTTACCAAGGTTGCTTGTTTAGGTAGCTTCCTTATTTATTAATTCTCGGCGTGGTTTATTTGCAAGTTTAAAGGCCCTCTATAAGCTACTCAATGGGTTAGGCTTTTCCCCTTTTGAATGAGCCCTCTCTTTGAACTTATGCTCATTAAATGTAACTACACACACACACACACATGAACGTCTCTTTAGTCAGTGAAATCTCCATATATGATCTTCCTTGTCGCGATGAACATAATTGAAGCTTTTGTTGATATACTAGCTACTCGATAATTAATTCTCTTGTTTTCAATACTAGCCCCCCGTTTAATACAAGGAAATCATTGTGGTCGGGAAATCGTTATGCATTTTGATTATATATTAAATGTGATAGTTAATTAATTAATTCATTTCACAAGGCCAATACATACAAATCCGTCAGAATTAGTGCTTTTTTGTAGGTCGTAAAGAAATTTTAACGACTTCAATTAATTAACCGTTCAAAATATTGCTTCAAATTAATTATTTTGCTACTAGGCCACTAAAAGAATTAGAAGGCCTCCTGGTTTTGTATAATACAAGAGAATTACTCTCTCTCTCTCTCTCTCTTCATAATTCGCTGATCGATCACGATGTCTTACATTGAGAAATTCGCTTTTATTCAACTCTAATCTTCTTATCCAACCTATATATTGAGAGAGAGAGAGAGAGAGAGAGAGAGAGAGAGGAGAGGAGGGGAGAGTATGTAAGTGCATGACTCACTTATCTTCTTTTTTTGGGAGAATAACAATTAAGTCCCAAGCAAGGCAATTAACCACAAAATGGTCCCAAAGATTCAAAAAATTATCATGAGGTCCCAGGAGTAACTGCCGAGGTTGTTAATATAAAAGCTGTTGAGGTTGTTAATGACAACCTCAGCAGTTACTTCTGGGATCTTATGATAATTTTTTGAATCTTTGGGACCTTTCATTCATTAATTCCCTTACATGGGACTTAATTGTCATTTTCCCTTCTTTTTTTATTAAGATTTATTACCTTCTACTTTTAATATAATACTTACTTTGTAATTCAATTTTTATTAAAGTAGATCTTATATTAAGTATAGGAGGGATTACTACTTTTAACACTCATGTGTGTTAATTATTGGGAAAATGACAATTAAGTCCCAAGCAAGGGAATTAATGAATGAAAGGTCCCAAAGATTCAAAAAATTATCATAAAGTCCCAGAAGTAACTGCTGAGGTTGTCATTAACAACCTCAGCAGCTTTTATTAACAACCTCGGCAGTTACTCCTGGGACCTCATGATAATTTTTTGAATCTTTACGACCATTTTGTGGTTAATTGCCTTGCTTGAAACTTAATTGTCATTCTCCCATAATTATTATATATGTAGAGAATAAATAATAACGTGTAACTTAGAATCAATTATATTGCAAGGTGATATCATGTTGTGGAAAATAATAAGTAACATCGTGCGTGTTTGGGAATCCGTTGGGAGAAATGAGTTTACGGATTTCGAGATGCTTTTTACAGATTTTAAGATACTTTTTGTCTTGACTTGCGTGTACCGTTGGAGAAAGATTTCCATCAACTGTAATGAATCGCGTTCGGATATTAATGAATGTGCACTCACTCAAAATTTGAACGATTCATAATGCTTCAAAAGACACTACATTTACATTTTTATGAATATATTGAAGCCAATTTGATGAGTGCCAAAAATCCATGCTTCTCTTCGTCATCTAAGGCTCCAATAATGATATCAACATATAGAATTTTATCAGTAAGTATTCTCTCCCTTTCTAATTAAACATGAGTTAGTTACAGAGATTCTTTTTTTTTTGGAATGTGAATGTATGTATATAAGACATCAATTTATTTTATTTCCTAAAATTATAATTATTTCATGAAAATATTGCCAATGATCACAGCTATTAAGAGAGCTTTAATTAATGCGTGGTTTCTAATGCAAATGATTATAATAATATTTTAAAATCAACACACATCTTTATCGTATGTAAGTACCTTTATAAGCAATTTTTTTATGTAACAAGTGAACTCTAGAATTCAATTCACCTAAATTTTTGTTATTTAAAAAAACAAGCATATCTCATATATTAGTTATTTAACTTTTATATATATTATAGATGGGAGTGATTTTAAAATCATGAGGCTCATATATATATATACACACACACACTAACTCCAATAAGCTCTCAAAATGTGATTCATTAAAAAAAACAAAAATAAAGAAAAAAGTAGGTCAAATGACAGATGAGTGGGGCATAAAGTGGTGAACTTGATCATGAGAAGGTAGACACAATGGCTATTGGCCACTTCATTCGAGAGATCCATTTCATGGGTCAAATTCTTATGCTCATTTTAAACATGAGTACAAGTTGGTCAACCTTTTTTTTATTCTACCAAAAAATCGTATACACATTATGGATACCCTAGAGAGAGAGAGAGGGAGGGAGAGTGGGGAATAAGGTTTTGGGTATGAAGCCATAGGCGCCCCATTGGGCTTTTGTGGGTTGTGGTCTCCACGGATTTTTTGGGATAATATTAATTTTAATTTTACCGTTCCCTATTTTGGGAAAAATTTCCAAAAAGTCCCAGATTAAAAATTATTTGGTCTATAGTCCCTGAAATTTGGGAGAAGTCAAGTCAAAGTCCACAGTCTAGTCTAGGGTAAATATGTTTGAGGGGAGAAATACAAAACAGCCCCTGAAGATTAATAGATGGGAAAAAAATCTGGAACCGTTCTTCTCTCTGGAGGGGCACGAAGGAGAGGTTGGAGTTCGTGAGGAAGAGGGAAGAGATTTTTTTTTGTTAGGATTTGTGGTGCCTGAGCGGGAGGTGGTGGAAACGGAATGGGCAATGTGGGATGCTCTGGTGAAGAAAGCGAGGTCGTCGACAATGGTGAAGGAGAATTTGTGGAGCCTGCAAGAAGATGAATGGGAGGCTGAAGAAGAGAATAAAGGTGACAGGCAGAGCAGACAACAATGGAAGGAGGAGAGAGTGATAAATTTGGTTCCGAAATTTTGAGGGGAAATGAAAGATAAAGAGAAGTTGAAGAAGTTGTTTCTGAAATACCACTTGGGGTGACGCATTTCGTCGGATTCTGGAACTTAAAGAAGAGTGAAAAAAGTGAGTGTGAAGGTTGAAGACGACGACGAAGAGGCAATGACGTTGCAATTTTTTTTCCTCTCGGATCTATCCTCTGGTGATTGATGACATTTTTCAGACCCATCAACGGTCCCACTTTAAGCTGGATAGCTAATTGCAAGCACATCAAATAATGGAACAGCTGATTAAAAGATTTAGTGTTTTTCTTGGAGTTGCAAATATTTCTAACACGAGAACCTTGAGACGTTTATTATTTGTTCTTTTTTTTTCCAGTTATCAGTCTTTCAGGACAGTTTTAAGGAAATATGGGCCAATTAATTTCTCAACTAGAGCCGTGATAACAGACACTGTAAAAGCATCATGTAAATGTGAGTTTTGACTGCCGATTTTGTCAGAAGCCATCAGCCACGAACGAACGCTCTGATAGCCTGTGCATGAAAGCTCATGTGAACTCTCTTGTTACAAGGACAAAGAATAGATGGCCCCAACTCTGCATAATTCTTGTATGCGGAGAGTACAGCAAAATGCCCCCACCACAAATATAAAAATCTTCATTCAATCAGAGATGCAAATACAAGTAAAGGGATAATTGATACAAAAAACGAATTTAAGTATCCCCCAATTCTACAAACATTTTATGCAGAAATACAGCACAGTTAGACACCTACATAACCTTTCGGGCTCCACTGTACTCATGGAAGCGTCCGCTTTCACCTTTTGGGTAATCATGTGAGCATGGCACCAATCTTCTTAGCAAAGTCATCCCCATCCTCATCTTCCGCGTATTCTTCCTGCTCTGCATTTTCACCTTCATCAAAATTGTAGTCTCCCTCGTCAACTTGCTCGTAGTAATAATCACCATCCTTCTGATCATCACCTTCAAACTCCTGGTCTTCTATTATTTCGTTGTCCATCATTCCTTCGTCAAATAACTGAGCATGAGTTGCATCAGTCTTGTCTGCATCACTCTCGGTTGCCTGAAACTTGGATTCCTGGTTCTTAAAATCTTCCTTATTGGCAGGCAAAATGCCATTTTGTGCATCTGTAACAGAGGTGTATTCCAAGCCGTTAGTGACTTCCCTGTCTTCATTGTCTCCCTTACTCTGGGATGATTTGCCACCCTTGGAAGCTGCTTCAACTCCAACCGCTCTCTTCTCCTTCAAAATCTCACTAAGAGGTTTTGGACCTTCAAACATGAAATCATCTTCAGACTGTTGTTGTTCCTTGAAACTTTTCCTCTTCCCAAGCAACTGATGCTCCTTATTCCTACTATTCCTTCCATTTCGCAGTTCAGCAAGACTCTTTGGTCCATTGAAATTAGCATTTTGGTCCTCATTTATTTCTCGCCTTATAGGTCGATCCCTGAAGTTTTTCCTCTCAAAATCTTCTTGCACCCTTCCTCTCAATCTATCTCGGAACCTAACTGGATGAGGAGCCTGCATAGTTCGGGGTGACAATGTGCTTCTGCTTCTTCCCCTGTCTGTTTCCTTCTCCACGTATTCATCACCACCATTTTCTTGAAGCTTTATCCTGCCCCGGAATCGATTACTGAGAGCGCTTTCATTCAGAGGTAACTGGTGGGCATCCTTTTGGGAAGAGAACCGGTGACTTTGCTCATCATCATGGCTCTTATGCTCATGACTCACAACAGATTTCAAACCATTGACCCTCCTGCGCTTAGATAAACGATACCGAAGATCTGACACCCCAACATTTTCAGGACTGCCAGATCTGCGATGAGTCATCCTTTCTAAATGGGTTGTTGCCCGGAACAGTCTTTCAGATGAATTCCTACGCTGGTCCCATTCATATGTTTCTTGCATGTGATCATACGAGTCATAACCTTGTGGCCCACAATATCTTTCTTGGTCAATATCAGCGACAGATTTATAATCTACAGAATGTCCTAAATCATATTCATTCACAGAGTCCAGGTTCATCCCATCCTGACCTCTTGCTTTTCCAAATTGGTCCTCTCTATCATAGTAATCTGAATTCCTCAGTTCATCAGCTACAAGCACATCAAAGCCAGGTGAGGATTCTCTCAAGAATTCATCACTTTCCTTGCCATTGTGGAAACTATGATCATCTGATACATGAGATTGATATACACGGTTTGGCCTGGCAACAGTGGTTCCATTGGTGACAGGCAGAGCATTAGTAACCTTGAATCCAGACACCTCATTATCAAACCCCATTGGTGGTGGTGCATGCCTCTCTACAGCAACTACATTTCTATGTGAAGCAGTTTCAACATTTTGGGCAGGCTTAGCTTCAGCTCCTGCAACTGGCTTTGCAATGTTTGCTTGGGAAACTTTCCTTTCCTGTGTTGACTTTTCAGGGCCACTAAAAACCTTCTTAAAACTTGGAGGCTCAGTAACCTGGTTAGTCGCCTGAGCCTGAGCAACTTCACCACTGGTGTTAGGATTTGGTCCATGCAAAAAAGCACATCGGTCACCTTTTAAGCAAAGCCCTTTCTGGAAGAAAGTGCAAGGGACAGCTTGCTTTGTAGCATTATAAGGTGCATTCAGTACAGAAGTTGGTGCAGCCTGTGATGGGGGTGCAGATGATCCACCAGCAGTGGCTGCCTGTGGTGATAAGAAGCTATCAAGAGGCTGCAAGAGAAAGTATAGATAGTTAGCATAAGTTGCACGAAGAAATAAAGGCTTAAAAAGAAAATGCAGTGAAATAAATCTTATTGTGCCAAGAGAAATAGAGACTCACCGGATGACGGAAAGAACATTTGGGATTCAGGCAATTACCGTTCAACCAATACCAACAATCTCGGGGATTGACCCGAGCATACTCACTATGGCGATACTCACATTCACTTCCCTGTTTCAATAAAGATAATCAGACCAAAACAACAGCCATAAAAATTATAGTTCACAAGTTCATACTAGCTTTTCATGCATCTGCAACTAGACATTCATAATAATCAAACAATCTTTTTTTCAATGATACAGTTCATGAATGCTCAAAAAAAATATCAAGGAAATAAATAATTAGGTAACAGAGCTTCAGGTGAAGTGCTGAGCTTATTATGGATAACAAATTAAAAGGTTCATTGAAAGGAAGCTGTTAGAAGTGTAGAACAGAACGACATGGAAACAGGCAAACAGTATTCCTTGCTAGCACTATAGTATGCACACTAATTCTACTGTTGCACTAAGTCATGTTTCAGGCGTTCAGCAGTAGCATATACACAAACTCCTTTGTCAAGTTATAACAACAACACATAGTCCCAGATAGTAAAAAGAATAAAACGTACAGAAAAAGCCAAGAAACGGTGAAATGAACTGGCTCATAAATTTAGACTATAAAGATTGCTGTATCATCCCATCGAAGACATGAGGACCAATCTTAGGTAAAACAATGGAAAGATATTGTCCCACCACATGGGTGGGGACAATTTCTCCCCCATTTCCACTTACTTCGACACATAAAACGATAAGGTATTAAATGAAACTATACGCAGATCAGATTACCAAACTAATGAATTAAATGCATATATAGGCCCCAAGAAATAACTCAAGAGAGTTGATTGCCCGTATGATAGAATAACTTCAGCGATGGTTCTTTGTGGGTTAGAAAAGGTTTTCAAGCTGCCTCAAGATGTCTTATGAATATCGAAACTCGATATCGATCAATTCCCCAACAAACATCCAAAACCAATTCCCCAGATAGACCGAGAGGTAGCACCAAATTACTAAAAGGTTAGAATCCTTCATTTAAAAAGAATTTACTCCTAAAATTATCACCGGAAACAAACAATCAGTCCCAAGCTGCGAATCTGGAACCCTAAGTAGAAATCGCGGAACGAGATCCCAAAGATCTTATATAAAAAATGTAATTCAAAGATAAAACCATAAAAAAAGAAGAAAATTCTTAGGAAGAAGCATCAGATTGAACGAAAAGGAGAATCAAGTGTGACCTTTTTGCATGTCAAAGGGGAAGCAAGAAAGTAAACGCAATCCGTGTTCCTCTTTAAGGCCTCATCTTGCGCAGAGGTTGTAGTTGGCTGAGCCTGTTGCTGCGATTGAGGTTGAGGTTGACGTTGCTGCTGCTGCTGCTGCGCGCCAGCTACCACCATGGCGGTTCTTGAAAGACCACCGATTAAAGATCACCAAAAAGCAGATCGAATCGAAGGAACTCAGAGGGATAAGGAGTCGGAAATGAATAATTCGTTGGGAGGAGCTCGATCCAAATCTGAGAGAGAGCCGCCACAGAAATTGGGAGTCAGATGATGGGATGAGAGAGACAGAGGAGGGAGAGACAATGGAAAAGCTGTGTGATGGGCTTTAAACTAAGCCTAGGTTCTGTTGCGTTTTCCATTTTCGGATAATTCTTCTCTTTTTTTTGGGTCTTTTGGGAAAATTATGATTCGGACGTGACGATGTCGTTTCTGGTTGAGAAGAGGTGTACTCTTTTCAGTTCACTCGGTTCGGTACCCTCCTCATGTGCCTCCCGTGTCTCACAACTCTCCAAATAAGCAAATCCACGTTTCACACAAATTATTTGCACATGATCACTTAAAAATTGCATTGTGAAATTTGCTATGAATATTCATATTTTTTTTTGGGTCAAGTAAATGCTTATATTTCTTAATATTGGTAGGGCAATAAGAATAAAACCTACCATTTTATTACCCATCAAGGCATTAATTCATAATTCAATAGTCAAATTGTAATTGAGTTGATGGTGATAAAATAAATACATCTTCACTTAATTTGTTTATAACACATTAATCTAAACCATTCATTTGTGTGTATTTGGGAATTCGTTGGGAGGGTAATTTTACACAAGTTAAGGTAAGTACGTGAAAAGAATTTTGTCTTAATTTATGTGTAAGGGGGCATAACGTGCTTCCCAAACAAGCACAAAATTTTAATCCAATGTCGGTAAAGGGAATGGAAAGGTAAAAGAGGGGTGGGGAAGTCATTTTGTCCATGTTTATGAGAGCGTTTGGACTCTCAAAACGCACGTTCAACCATATTTTTTAGCAAATTAAAATAAATTTATTCTCATATTTATTTTAAAAATTGTAAAATCACCTCTCCACCGCTTTCCCAAACGGGAAATGTGGGGTGAAGAAAAAGAAATGGGTCAAAATCAAAGAAGGACATTTCTGGGAAATTCGAAGCAGGCTGCATCATGAACCAAACGGCCCAGCCTGGAGTTCCTAGATTGATCACCTACAAACAAAACTCACCGATTCCCAGAAACATGACCCGACCCGTATCTTCCTTCTTATTTTAAATGTCATTTTGCTGGGCTATTTCCTAGGAGCCATACGACTGGAGTTTTAATAAATCCGTTATTCTACGCAAAAATATAGCTATCTATCTATATAAATAGCTTTTAAATATTATATATATATATATAGTTGAATGCTTAATTTCATTCAACATTTGAAGGCATATATCCTCTATTATTGTTGTAGAAAAAAAAAGGTTATTGCAATCACCTGCGCTACGATAGGTCCACAAAGATATAGTCACAAAATTTAGAATATTTTTAAAATAAAGAAATATAATTTTTTAGAAGAAGATATGTGATTTTTAAAAATTATGTTTTTATAAAATGACAAGTTTGTTTGAATAGTTATATCTTTATAAACTAACGAGTTTATTTGACGTGTTGTGTAGGAGTTGTAACTCTAAACTTATATATCCCTACATACCATAAAGATGTAACTCTTAATGGAAAAATCATTATATATGGGACTTTTTATTGAAGTGGTGTGGTTATGACTTTTAATTGAAGATGCATTGATTCAAAATGTACCATTTGAAGACATATCTCCGTACTCTATAAATAGCCTCTTCATCTTACTATTTGAACACACAATTTTAAATATAATAAGATTAAACTCATTGTTTGTCTTTTTGAATGCACATGTATGTAAAAACAAATTATCATCACTTTGTAAAAGTCTTGTTGTCTTGACTTGAGTGTTGGAAGTACAATGCATACTCAAGGGTCTCTATTATATCCTGATCAAATTTGTCAGTTAACCCAACTTGTACTATATAATATAAGAATAGATGGAAACGAATTAAGCTTAAAAAAGTGTCACCCACGCCTTGAAAACATCGTACACAAATTATTCTTCATCTCTTCTCGTACTCTTTAAATAATCATTCCCACTAATAAATCGTGCACCACGTCATCAGAAACTAGGAATTATACGTTCAAATGTTGCATAAATTTTATCGGATTTTTTTATCACTCAATTAAGATTGAGATATTAGCGATCAGATTGTCATTTAAGTTGAAGATTTTGTGTGTGTGAGTTTTCTTTTTCTTTTTTAAAAAGAATTATAACTCTTATTCGACATCATTGAATATCGCAATCTAATGGTTACTATTTATTAATTGAATATCTCAAATTGAGAGATGCAAGCCCCATTTTATTTGTTGATAATATATATAACTCCTCCATCTGGGTCATTTATAACATGCACATCTTTAAAGAATTACAAATTACAATAATAATATACAATGGCGGACCCAGGACCCTGGTTTAGGGGGTGCAAACTATTTTTTTACCAGATAAATGAGACTTATTTTTAATTTCTTTTGAGAATAATATGAGTAAAAATTCAGTGGGTTCAAAATTAGCAAATGAGTGGGTGCAAAATAAATCGCATAGCACTAATATATACCTAATTTTCTGGAAGTCAGGGGGTGCGGCTGCACCCGTTGGAATGTATGTAGGTCCGCCCCTGATAATATATCTTATTTAAAACATTCAAATGCATTTTTTTAAATTTCCGTATTTCAATGTTATTTAAAGAAAATTTTCGACCATCTAAATCTGTCTGCATACGGTCTTAAGTATTTGAAAAATATGCTATTGGAAAATAAATGAATGAATGAATGAATATTTTCCTTTACTGAGTTTAACACTACATAATTAATTCATTTGCCAAGTTTTTTATTTATAAGGAACAAAATAATATGTAGGAAAGTAATTTAACTTTCATGTTGTGTCCATGTGTGTGTGACTGTGTGTGTATAATAATCATTTTCATTAACGTTGGTTTCATATATTGACCATGAAAATTGACGAACTAACTTAGAGTATGTAACTGCACATGATCCAGAATATATAATATGGAAATCAAACAAAAATTCAAACCTACCATTCAAAAAGCTGACAGCGGAGTGATGAAACCTAACATTCAGACACAGACCAGCTGGTTCGAAGTTTAATTTACAACTAGTTGACGATCAAATCTTATTCTGATGCCTTCACCACAAAACCCACAAACTCGTCTTTCTTCTTCTTCTTCGACTATATCCCTCGCAAGATCCAGAGAAACTCTCCATATCTCTGCACCAGGTACCACTTGCTCTTTCTTCTTTTAATTTGAGCTTTCGGATCTTGGCATGCGTCTCCTTTGTCGTTTGAATCGTTCTATACGAATATAAGATTTTATTAATAATCAACCTTAAGCTTTACATGCATGTAAGAACTGGATGTGTTAAATCTGCAGAATTGACTTTGAACCATTTTATATATAAATGATGGTTGAACAATAAAAGCAATAAGGACGACGATTATTGCAGAAATTATCATCAACACTTTGAAGGACCGATTCATTAGATGATAGCGGTGGCTTCATAAACCTAGTATAAAAGGAACAGACCATAACATGAAACTTGTCACTGGAAACATCATTAATAATCTTTAGGTTTCCTCCATGAAACTGTCGAAAACCTAGCTTGACCTCAGAATAAGGCAAAATATATGAATATATCTCAGTTATGTATAGGTCCTCACAGTCAACCTCAACAAATCTTCCATATGTAAGTCTCATGTTAGCCATGTAAATCTGCCGGGAAAATATCAGATATACATAGCATCCATGCATGAACTCCACGATCCACCCCCAAATAATAGTAAGAAGAACTAACTGCTTGCTTTAAACGTGTAAAGTTCAAGTAAAAAACAACAATCAATTAAGGAAAATGGGAAGGTATGTAATTGATAATAATACTGCAAGGCCTTGTTTAATTTGGAAAGGATAAGACGAAGCTTAATAGTGAATACTAATACAATACAATGTTTCTCAAGTATTGTGCAAAATAACTTATGAACAATATATAATCCAAAGAAACTGGAATGAGAATGAAAGAGATGGGGACAATAGTTGTTGATAATTATGTACAACTTATTCTATTATTCATTCTTTCTTTCTTTTTTACATTAAATTGTGATTCGGTCAAAATATTCGTGTCTTTAACTATTTCTTCATCTTTATCATCAAGTAGTAATTTAAATGTGGTTGCTATTTACTAAATGTTAATAGTCTATGTTAATGATATAGGTATATAACTATGACTTGTGATTTTGACGTGTGTGAAAAAATGCATTAGTTGACGAATGTATTTGCAAGATTTAAGATTCTTCTTAATTAAAAATGGAAGATAAAAACATCAACAAAAGTAAAAAAAAAAACAGACTGGAAAAGGAAAACAAAATTTTGAACACATTAGATCTGAAGATAAAAAATCTTAGATGTTGAAACTACAGGCCATTGTATTGATCCGAAAACAAGGGGAATCAATGCTGCTTTCATGCTTTGTATCCTTTTTTTTAACTGTCTATAGGCTATTTACAGAGCTTTATTGCCTTCGTGCCTTTGCCATTGCCATGTGGCAAAATTAATAACATTCAATCAGGTAGAAGTTCTTGAATTACAAAAGATTAATCCTGTATAATGTATAGAGTCAAGATTTGAATTCTTGCTGTAAAAAAATATCCATATTCAATGTTTGATAATAACTCAAATAAAATTGTATGTAACTATACAAAAACTTCCTTCACCTAACAGGAAAAACTCACCCATCATTCCCAACCAGGACTTAAAAGATGTGCCTTGTCTCAACACCAGAACTCCAACTTGATACCATTTTTTTTTATTAAAAGAGATTATTTTGACTGAATGTGTATAACTTGTTTTTAATAACATGGTAAAAACTCAACTCTACTCTCAAATTTATACATTTTCTCTCTCTCAACTTATTTCTATTAATTGCATGTTCTAAACAGGGTTTTCATCCGACAAATGGAGTGTTTTAAAAAATCAATACTTGTTAAGTCAACTCCAAAGCTTAAGCATTGGTATGGGCATATTCTCCTCAGCTCAATTTTCACTCTCCCTTGTTGATTCGATTGTTAGCCAACACTTTCTGACGGAATTGGTAAACCTTATCTCGATATTGATATGCTGACATTTATTATTGATTGATGATTAATTGGCCTGTTTGGTAACCATGGGCTTATTTTCATAAGCACGTTTAACAGTGCTTTTCCGCAAAACGAGACAATCTCCTCCATATATTTGCCTCGACTTATGTGAATAAGCACTTATAAGTGGCTTATGGCAATTTGCCAAACGGACCCAATTACTGTCCCCAAAAATAATTTCAATCAACGGATCCGACATTAATTTTTAAGTTGCATTTCTGTAGGACAGAAAATTTTGGGCAGTGCCATGATGTTCCCAAATGTTTGATCGAAAATTCAAACCTAGCATTCTAGATTGCAGCTAAGTGTATAAAACCCAACGTGCAAACGCCAACTAGTTGACCGGTTAGACTATGGGATCATTAACTTCACCACCAGATTCACAAATTCATTTGGCTATGATCTCGCAATATCCACCCAGCTCTGCAAATCAGCAACAAGGTACGACTTCTTTGATCTTTATAGGTTTATCATTCCAAATTCTTTGATCTTTCTTCGTCTCGTCTAAATCATTACATTGCAAAATAAAAAAAAAATACAGTTCTGTTCATCTAGAAACATGTACGAACAAATGCTCCCAAAGACGTGAAGATAATTTAAAATTCAACTCACAGAAGGTAAACTTTATGCTTCACAAAGACATGAATGTAGTTGGTATCTGTGAACTGGATGTGATAATAAATAGGATGACGACGACTTAAGACTATGATACACCATACCCACTTTTCTCTTCTAATGATGGTTGCTCATGGGTCTCAATTGCTGAACCAGAAAAGCAGCCAACATCCAAAGAACATCGCAGCAAAAACACAGCACATAGACGACCAATTCATTAAATGACAAATCGTGTTTCAAAATCTACACACCATGACATTAAATTTGTCCCCGGAAACGTAGGAAAGGTCAGCTTCTCTTATCTTCTAAAACTATTCTTGGGTGTAAGAAGCATCCTCCAAGAAATAAGAGAGATGACAAACCCATCCTTTAGGTTACCTCCACATGTTCCAACCTTTTCAGCGAATTGGATGGTACTGTGTGATACCTCGCTTGGGAGGCAGCTTCCTCAGAACAAAGAGCACCAAGGAAGAAGGCACTATCTCCACCAACTGCACCAACAATTAGAAAAGTTGAGGCCATAGGAGAAAGATCTTTCAACAAATAGAAGTCATGCCATGCAAATACAATTTCCATTATTCGAGGCAAAATGCAATTGTAATAATGATACTAAACACTAGTAGTCCAATTAATTTACGTAAGATTCAGGACAAAACCAAAGGGGAAAAATTGATTAGGAAGGCTTGTGCACAGGCACATGCCTACTGTGGCAAAACTTGATCCTACAAATAAGAGTACAGCTTCCACCAAGAATCCCATCTAGACAGGTTTACCAACAGTGCAACTGCTACAAACTGAAGATTATAGAAGTTCAGCTAGTTAAAATAAAGGCCACAAAATTAAAAAATCAAAACTAGCAAAAAATCAGCATTTTCAAAAGGTTCAATCTAAACACAAGTTTCACTCATCCATTTCAAGACCATCAAATGGATAGAAAATCAAAAGGCCAGTTCTCACAAGCAACAAATTCCCCACTAGTTGATAATATTTGTTAGGAGATCATTGCGACTTGAATTAGAGATTTTCATAATCATAATGACATCATCCAATTTAGCGACTCTGCAACTAGTTACGTGAAAGGTAAACTATCAACAGACATATTCCATGCCAGAAAGAAATCATAACTCGAAGAACTTGTAAAAAAAATTCACACAAATTTGGTGGAGGCTGAATAATCAGGCTAGGAATCAGTCAGAAAATAGTATATGGAGAAGAAAAGTCCAGCAATTCAACAATCAGAAACAATATGGAGAAGAGAACCAGCCTGCAAAAGACTACAACTAAGCTCACCAGATAATATATGAAGTTAAGAATGGGATGATCCAAGACATCAAGGTCTGCAGCTTCATCAAAGGCATTAAAGCACATCTGCAACACAGCAAAATTATAATAGAACCCAAATTGCAGTCAGGCAACAACAATTACAGTGTAGGAATTTAAGGAACTTACCATAATACACCTGACAAGAAAACAAGTAAAGCATATTGTGGTCACATAGCCAACCTGCAATAGAAAGAAAAGTTAAGGAGGGAAATTCGATTCTACTAGGGCAACATGTTTCTTGTAAACCTGCATACCTCTTGTAGCTTTTTGCGCCGACCTTTGGATTCAACAGGGAAGCGTTGCAACATTAGGAAAAGTCTGTCAAAAAACAGTCAGAAAAGTCATACTATGGTCAGTTTGTAAAAGACAGTACCATAGACAGTAGAGGAGGTATGATGCAGGCACATATTTCATAGCATTCAAAACTTGAAAAATGCTTCTTATAAGTCCATTTATGTTTTTCACATTATCATTTAATTTTTATATTAGCATGATTAGAACATATGATACAAAACCAGCCGTCAACAGGCAAAACACAAAATGAGGAAGACTGAAAACACCACCAAGTCATAGCTTGGCTCGTCAATTCCATGGAACCCAACATAAGCTAGATCTATATGGCTCAAGGGATGATGAAATGTGGGAATATGGGAATCAGTGCGAGAAGGCTCCTCTACTCAAGCACAACTTAAGTCTTATGAGCCCATAACATGAGTTGAACCAATATGACATGCCTGTCAAAAAGTACCCCCACAAAAGGAAATTTTTTTAGGAAATTAGGAGAGAAGAAAGCAGGACAAAGGTGATGCAAGCCCAGACCCACAGCCTAACTGCTAATCTTCCACTTAAAGCTACTGGCCTCATTGCTTGAGGGACTTCCAGCAACAAGAGTGGCAACAAGAGCGGCAATAACAAGAAATCAAGTGAAACGTAGTCTGACCATAGCTTCAAGAGTGGCTGCATCACAAATAATTGCGGGAAAGTACAAAGGTAAACCCCAAAAATTCCAAACCTACCAGAATTATGAGTGAAAATGAAGGTATATTAACTCATCCTTAGAAACCTACCAGATTCCACAAGGCATTCATCATAAAACCTCCTGCATTCACACCCCAAGTCCTCAACAAAATGGAGTAGCCAAGAGAAAAATAGACATACCCTGGAAGTTGCTAGATCTTTCATATTCATAATGAATGCCCCCACCATTATTGGGAAGATGTTACCACCTCCACCTATCTCATCAACAAAATTTCAACAAAAACCCTTCGTTTTTAAGCTCCCTGTTTCTCAAAACACATCCTGCAATCCACCTCATCTCAAACATAACAATAGAAGATTTTGGTTGCACTGCCTCAATCCACCTACCTCCATCAAGAGAACAAACTTAACCCCAAGGCCACTAAATATATCCATTGTGTAAAACCTTCAGGCCATCATTTTATAGATCCTTCTACTTACATCTCTTTTTCAGCCTGCATCTATTTGATGTGGGACTTCTCCACTTCCCAACATCAAGTCAAGTCTACTCACACTTCGACATTGCAATATTTTACCCCAGAAGCGAGAACCACCCATGTGACCACACAAACTCTTTCTATTTGTCCATATATTGAAGACATTAGCCCACTATCAAGGATTCAAGGTGACCAAACTTTCAATCTAAAAGTCGTGCAAACCTGCCTTCATTTTATCATATTCACACATGAACCCGCCAAACCAAGGCTTTGATGCCACTTGTTGAACCTAGGGAGCATCGAGAAATATTGGGAGTTTGGGACTGGTCCACCTAGACTTCCTAACTTGATTTGGACCAAGAAACAGTTTTTATGGTCAAATTGAGTTGGATTGGAGTAAAGCCACCATTGAGTCTGAACCCAAAATTAGACCAGGAACAAGAATACCGGACAATTTTTTGGCTTGACGGAAAAATGCTGAAAAAATTAAAAATCCTATAACTTTTTTTTAAAAAATTAACATGATCAAAGAGTCCAATATGTTGTCAGACCATTTACAGCCATGTGATATTATGTCATCGAAAACTTCATATATTTAGGTGTTATTATGTTTACAACTTATTATGGATCAGCAAGCACTGAATGACCAACTCATGCAATTTAAATTGCAACCTGTTCATTTCAGATTCTTCCACCAATCCATAACACTAGAAGATCAAATCAGCTCAATTCATGCAATAAAATCACAATTTGCACTATGTCAATTACACTTTTACTTATGAGCTTTCATTTGGTTTCCATAAAAAATTATAATAATAAAATATCATCAAAGAAATATAGACTAAATACACAAAAAATATCAATATACTAGATGAAAGTGCATACTCACATGTAACTACAATGCCCTATTTCAATTTCATGAGTCCAAAAAGGCAGAAAATATTTGAAAAACCAACATGGGACTGCTTTACAGTGTTTGCTTCTTACAATACACAGTTCCTAAATTAAGGATTAGCTCTTGTAATTGGAATAAAAAATTAAACTTAAACACATCACAATTGAAAACTGAAACAAACAGATACCTTCCACCATAGAGAAGAAACCCAAGAGCAGCAAACAAAGAGACCCCTGTAGCAACATCAATGAATTAGCAACAATTCATGACAGTCAAAAGCAATAAATGATTTAACTAAAAAAATGCTACAAGCTGAGTTTAAAGTAGACAAACCAGCGAAGAACATCTTAGACAGGACGACCAATAAATTGATGGGCTTCCACCATAATATCAGCCACAAAGCAATCTGGCATACATTTAAAAACAAATATGGGTGAAACAACAAAACAAATTTAAAACTGTTGAACATCTAGGGACCGGCAACATTAAAACTCTTGATATTCATAATGTCCAAATTTTACTATATTAATTGGACACTAAGACAAATTGTCATATCAATTAATAATTTTTCTCCTAACATCTTTTAGGCGATAGTCTAAATAAATAGTCCTACAAAATTTGACCATAAGTTTCACCTGAACAGCATAAACCACAGCATTGATCACATAGAAGCTTGGCCTCAGTCTATCAGTAGACACAGCACGCGCCTGAAAGATAACATTAACATGGTAATCAGATCACCATCTTGCAAAATATGCTAGATTGCTAGAATTGAAGAAGACACAGAAGAGTTAGACCATGATTAATGTTCAACAAATTAAACTGAACTTACCTGGTAGTATATCTCTGCCCAAAATAGGACCAAGAGTGCATACGTTGTGAAGAAAGCAAGACTTGGAATGTCAAGTATAATATGTTGGACAATCTACATACAAGCAATCTGGATATTAGATGCTTAGACCAATACATCAATATGGCATGAGAGGGGGGGAGTAAGGTCCTACCTCCGGGTTTAACTTCTGGACATCCCGGCGGAAGATAAATACAAAACATCGAACTACAAAGGCAGAAGGGTATATATTATTGCAGATTATACTGCTACATTTACAGCCGAATTAACAATTAAATCAATAAACACGGGGAAAGCATAAATAATACAAACCCCCATTCACCAAAAAATTGAGAAGGTGAAAGACTTTCTGCGTGGTCCAACCATATTCTGGTACTCTCAATTGGATACGAACAAGTTGAACCTAAAAACATATGAAGAAAAATCAATCCAAGTGAATAGGCGCAAAATCATCATGGCTTATACAGTTGTACACAATCGCATGTCTCATTATCTTCAAGCATTCAATCATATGTAAAAACCCTAGAAGTCCTTATCCATCCAATAAAGAATTCCAAATCAAAATCAGTCCGAAAAGCGATTTACAGCTAACAGCAGCCTAAAAAAAACCTCAGCAATGACATTACAAACGTAGAAACGTTGAGGCGGGATTTGCGCGTTACCAGAGCAACGACGGCAACGATCCCATAAAGAGCAGCGAGAACGTGGAAGATACGATCCTGCCAGAGCGGAGAATCGTTGATGTCATGCCACCAATTGGAGGATTCTGTGAGCTCGATGGCCGCTACAGCCCACCCCACCGCGGAAGACGTCGACACCGGCACGCTGTTGCGACCCATTCAAATTGATTCGTTGGTAAGCACGCGCCGGCGAATCTTGTTAGCAAAATCACAAGCGACCTAGATTAAAAATTTGTGCAGACGAAGGAGAAAGGACAGAATCAGATTACTGAATTTATTTTCTTTTTTCTTTTTATTGATTTACAGTTTCTCCTGTTTCTCCTTTTTATGAATCATGAGGCAACGTGTCAAAGGTGGAATTTTTGTTGTTTAAACCAAAATTATCCCAAAAAAAAATATATCAGGGTGTTGTACGGTGAAAAATAACCACGCTAGATTGTAACGATTTATCGAACTTATTTGACAAAGAGTTAAGTAAGGTTAAAAATATGTTTAACAATGTTTCTTTGTAAAACGAGATAATCTCTTCCACATATTTATCTCAACTTGCATAAAAGTACTTCTCTTCTGCATTTCTAAACGAAGCCATTAAATTTTTTTTTTGATTGTATGAAAAATTTAAAAGAGTAGAAAAAGGCAATGAGAGAATTCATGTTTGGTTTTATGGCAACACTTTATGAATCATCATTGTATGGATTCTTTTGAAGCTCAATTCCATTCCATGCAAAGGGAAAGAAGAAAGAGTGGCGTGCCATTATTTGGATTCCACGTGCAAATATCAATCTTGCGGGTCGCTTCTGAAACCAGGCGCCAACCAATGTAATTTCCTCTGCGACAAGGATGTTTTAGTCATTTACTCGTTTTTATCTTCCTTCTCATGTTAAGCATCAGAAAATGGTGCCTGGATGTTTTCATGCAAGGATGAGCATTAAGCATCAGAAAAGCGGCATTGAGAAATCTAACGCATTTTGAGATAACTTTTGGTGGAAGGAGAGATGAGTGGTGTGAGGGATGGCTTCACACTTGCAGTGGGCATAGCCGTTGGAACTGGTGAGGAGGGAGGTGTCACAGCCGTGGAATAAGAAGCGGAGGACGCCTGCAGCGGTGGCGGGCACAGCGCTCTGCTTGGTGAAGACAAGGGGAAAGTGAGAGCCAAGGGTCAGAAAAAGAGAGGGAGAAAGATAGAGAGCCAGCGGGTCCATTGTAGTAGTAATGAGAGTCAAATTGGGGCTTCCTCACAGTGTTGGTAGAACTGGAGCCTGCTCTCTTATTTCCTTTTCAGTTCTGTAGTTGGAATCACATTTGATCAATTTCTTACCCTTACTTTTAAAGCGCCTTTTATCTAAATACATATTTAATTTATATATTCATTTATTTGGATTGTTTAATTATCCATATTTAATGGAATTCATGCCATATTCAAATAAGTTTTCATTTTTGCAAAATGTTATTCTATTACTTACAATTTAAATGTAAATCACATCGCATCTAGCTTGTACCTAAAATTCCTTTTTCAAAATTCATTTTACCAAAATATTACTTCTGTCATCGCTTATCCAAACGGGTTCAATAACTCCCTTGTTTCATTTATGATCTTGGGATACTCCATCATACACCCAACACATCAATCGTGGATTCAAATTATGATAAATCTGGAAAAAAAATCACAATAGAGATTTACTCTGTTCATCTTTTCACACCAAGTTATATACACTTGAAAATCTTTTCACTCCAATAAGCAATAAATGAGAAATTATAAACCAAGGTAGGAGAGACAAAAGAAAGTATAAATGTTTTCAAGAAAAATCAAACCCTCTCTTTATTTATTTTAAATAAGATTAAATAGTTCTTTTCATAATTTAATATGAATATTTTTACAATTTTGTATTAAATTATATTAATTTTACTGTTACCGATTTGACTAAAAGTTGACCTCAATTTAACCAATTGACCCTTAAACTATTACCTCAATCTTTTTACTGTCCGGTTTAATTTTTTGAACCTTGTATTTTAAAACGAAAGGAAAACTTA
The DNA here is from genome assembly GCA_025593235.1 of Vachellia pachyceras. NCBI lineage: Eukaryota > Viridiplantae > Streptophyta > Magnoliopsida > Fabales > Fabaceae > Vachellia > Vachellia pachyceras. Next base: position 34,911 of record JANTPZ010002520.1, read on the forward strand.
ATTGAGTAATCCACTAAATATGAGGGCAGCTGTAATTTAATGCAACAAAACAAAACTGATACTTATTTGAAAATGCTTATCATAAACATGTTTCTCAAAGCCGAAACAATTTTTTTAAATATTTATGTTATAAATTATAAATCACAATTAAAATGCATATTTCAAAGATTCCAATTGCCTTCCAAACAGGCACATGCTACGTTCCTTTCTAACATGACCAAGTTAAGAGGAAATAAGCATACAAAATAGCTTATATTTTGAAATTTTGTCCTGGTTCTTTTACAGAAGGTTTTGATCCTGGACAAATCTCAAAACTTGATTCACCTTGATTATTTTAAAGTTCATTATGGTCCCCGATTACCATTACTTCTGATTTTCAAAATAATTAAAAAAATACTTATCACCTTCATCTCAGCCATCCAAAATAAATCCACTGGCAATCAGGCTGCCGAATAAACATGATGACGTCATTTGCGTCAATCTCAACTCTACGAATAAAAAATGCGAGTGACGCAATATATGACGCAGATATCTTATCCATAAACATATTCCAATATATATATATATATGCTGCTTTCCCTCGGCAAAAATATACGGGAAATAATGACCATTAATTCAAGGTGTTCATTAAACATACAGAAGATGCGGCCTCCCCAAAAGTCATTCATGCGTTTACTGAAACAGTTTCTCTCACATGTTTATCTCAGAATCTATGTCAATTCTCTCAACGAACTATTCAAACAAGCCCACAATCAATTGAAAACCTTTCATAAATTTACTTCAAATTACTTAAAAGTTTTTTTTTGGGTACACAATTACTTAAAAGTTAAAATCACTTAGTTTCAGTGACGTTTTTGGAGGTTTGGGCTTCTATCTGTGGAGATGAAATATTCACGTAAAGAGGCCCAACAACATTGTACCTTTTAAAAGAAGAAAGAAAGAAATTAATTTCACTCAAGCCAAAATCCTTCGACAATATAATTGGTTCATTGGTTTTATTTTCTGATTATCAAAGTATCATTGTTTGTATCTTGACAAGCCACGGAGTCGGTGTTATACAACTTGATGATTCCAAGCCCTTCAAGCTCGGCTTAAACGCCGAACTATTAGTTCGAACTTTCTCTGAGTGTGTGAATTGAGTTAAAAAAAAAAAAAGCCATCGAACGTCAGCGCTACAAGAAAAGGATCAGAATCAGAAAACTCACAAATGTCCTCACCTCACTCCTCAGCATTCTACGCCTGTCAAGTTAATAATGCCTTTATGAGCATCACGACAGTAAAGAGTAGTTTACAAAGGCAGCTATTCTAGCTCACCAATGAAAGAACCATCAATTTGAACAACACACAAGCAACAACAAAGCAACAAAAGACTCTCTGACCACGTCATGCTCATCAAATCAAAGTTACATTGAACTTGTAGTACCAAAAGGAAAAGAGAAACTGCCAAACCTTCAACCAAACAGCCACATGCCTAGGGGATCGTCTCACTGCCCCAAAAATAAAACGACCACACAATAGGCCACACCAAGTCCCCAAAACTTCATTAATGAACCTTAGCTGAAAAAATTTGACTGGAGCACTGAAACAAGTTATCGGCAGAAAACTATTCAATGTCAATACACTTCTGATTTGGACGAAGTCCATCAGATCTTCTGTTTGAGTGTCACATCAAGTATTCCAATAGAAATTTTAGGTTGGAAGTGTTCGTCTGTGTCAACTTCTTCAATTTCCTAGAAGAAGATTTATAACATTGAATGTCAAGCATCGATCATAAACATAAATCCTATTGGCTATCTTGTAAAAATATTGTGGGATTCACTAATACAACTTTTTATTCAGACAAACACAGAAATATAATAGACATTGCATTTAAACCGAACAAAACCATTTGTTTTTCTTCAAACACGTGCGCAAATCTCAGCACACTACACTTAATTTATCCAAACGTAGGTTCAAAATGGCAGCTAGTGGGATAAAAATGACATTCAGCAAGACATTTACACATTATTTATTATGTCCAAGACTAAATAAAGAAAAGGTTGGTAAACATCAATGGATGACAAAACATAAAATATGAGTGAAAAGCTTTTCCACACCCAATCATATGACTTCCAACAGACACTGCCGAAAAAAGGACACTACTGATGAAGACAGAGAAGAATCAGTCACCTGAACAACATCCTCTCCCTTGATGACTCGGCCAAATATAATAAGCTTCTCATTTAGATCTGGTATTGGTGCAGTTGTAATGAAAAGATCAAATTTTTTGTTCAAGTGTTTGCCCTTGGAAGTTCCAAGCATGAATGCTTCATGCTTCATACTAGTAAACATCAATGAATTTATTAATCAACAAGGAAATATATTCAACACACAACACAACGATCTTTAGATTTCAGAAGCATCAAAAGTATAAACCAAAAAGAGTAATAAAAACCTTGAATAACGTTTTCCTCTCAGGTTCCAATCATCTGTAGCCCCAGTCCCTTGGTTCTCCCCTGCCTGAATCACATAGTGCTTAATTACATGGTGGAAAAGCATTCCCTTGAATTGCCCTTTTTGACTGCAAAAGCACCGCAGATAGAACAAGATTGAAACAAAAGGTAAGATAAATGCAAGAAACCCCATGAAAAAGACCATTTTTTCACAACTTGGTAGCATCAGAAATTAATGTCAATGAAGGGCATAATCACAAAAACTGGTGCCTTTATTTTTTTGAGGGAAAAAGTAGGTACTTCTTGGATGAGTATGTGCTTGAAATCTACAATGAACCATCTTGAATTCCCATATTATTACCCCTACTTTTTCAATTAGGCTTCAATCTATTAGGAAAAACAATTGAAAACAACATTTAGTACCCAACAGTGCCTCAAACAGGATTGTCTCCAATAAGAGGATACATGTGTTTATAAAAACAATTCAAAAGAGAAAATTATAGTAATTTGAGGACTTTCCATTCTTGTAACAGCAATGCTTTTATCAAGATTTGGAGAAGAAAAGTTTATAAGAATCCAGTTACGAATTGATCCCAATTTCAGGAATCAAAATTATATTTCTAAGCCAAAAATGATCCAGAAATGCAGTAAAATTGATTGTGATATTAAAATCTTAAATCACGTGAAAGAACAAGGGTTAGCCTAGTCATTAGTTCAATTTTATGTTATCACAATATACACAAATAAAGTAGCAAAGTGGAACTTGAAATATTCTAATCATTTAAAGAACATCAAATTTTAATTTTCCTTCTTTTCCATCACTTCAAGATTAAATTTGAAACTAAAATTTTCTTCCTCAACCCCAATCTCAAAAGATGACTAGGAAAGAACAAGAGACAAAAAAGGAGATGAAAAAAAATCCCTATAAAGCATAGTTGCATATGGACAAGCCACACTCACCATAAGTCAATAAATTCATCAACAACTTCAGGAGCACTTTCCTTGTAAAGTTCAATTACTATGGAGCCTTTAGAGGTATTTAAAACCTATTTCAGGGAACAAGAATCAATTAGGTTAAAAATCAGTAAACATGATTGAAAACTTTGCAGAAGAAGTAATAAAGCCAGGTGAATGAAACATACAGCATATCCAGGCAGCTCAGACTTTTTTGAGTCTCCAAAAGAATTTTCAGCCTAGAGGGGAAAAGGGAAATAAGAATATCAACAGATCTATATAAAAGTCAAAAGTCTATAGAAAAGGTAGTAATTCAAAATGCAGAACCCATTGACCTCCTAACAACTATGCCATGGTCGGCAAAACACAGAACAAATCACTTAGTTTCATTTTTATCCCTTTAAGATTTATTAGTTACAATTTAGGCCATAGATCTCCAAACATCAATATTTTCCTCCCAACACATTCTGTAAAACACGGCAACAGAGAATCCGGTATGATATTATACATGTTGAAAAAATTGACCCCACATGATTTGTAATTCATACATGACAAACGTCCTCAGGTGCCAAGATCAACCTGGACCTGGACTTGAAATTCATAGTGTTTCAGTTTCTAGAGATGCTGCATTTGCAACTTCCATACATTCCTTAAAATGGAGATTGACTCTCGATCCTTGTCAATGAGCAATGATTAAAAGAAACTAATGATCTGATGTTGTGATGAATTGGTAAAGAAACGCCCAAATTAAGGTTCTTCGATCTTGGCCACTTTAGTGTAATAGCAAAATCTTATCCTTGTTTTACCACCACTAATTTAACAACATTGAAAGTCAATGACCACTTCTGAGCAATCCAGGAGAATTTAAATGCAGCGGCTACTCTACAAATCCTAACTATAATTTAGGGGAATAGTAACAGCATGTCAGTTGAAATTAGCCATATTTCAAGAGAAGCAAAAATGAAATTGAAGCCTGAAAAGTAGATTTTGACCACCATAGCATTGAACTTGCCTTTAGCTTTCTAATGAAGTGAAAGGAGATTAAGAAAAACATTGATGAAGCTTAAGGAGTTAAAGGGCAAAATTGACACAGAAGCTACAAGAAAATGAGCAAAACAGAATATCATGTTGGCCAAAAGAAAAGGAAGAAGAACAACATGTAACAAGTGTAAGGATATTTTTAGTAATTCCCTAATTAATATCTATAATAACTATGTATTATAATAAAATATCTCACAACAAGCAGATACAATAGGACCAAACAATCATGAAGGCGAAAAGAACTTCACACCGTACCTGAGAGAATGTAATGTGATTCTCTGATGCAAATCTTGACCTGAGTAATTAAATTGTTAAGAAAAAGGAGATGCTCTTTTGAAGTTCTAGGTGTATAAAAGAAAATAGACACTCCTCAGCCATGTCAAGGTGTTGAAGACACGTTAGTCACATAAGTTGCCACGATGAAGTGATGGTATGTCATAAATTGACTCTCATGCCAAAAAAGATGCTATTGACAAGTTGCTTGTTAAAAAAAGAAAGAAAGAAAGGTAAAATGTAAGCCAGGTCAAAATGTTTGTCACATTCTTCGTTATATCTGTTTATAGCAATAAGCGTATGTCAAAATTGGCTCTCATCAGTAGAGCACCAAATCATTTGCTAACCTGTGGGACCAATGTTTGTACGCACTGAACAGGAAAAACACAACCAAGACAAGAATGAGGCTGTAAAATATAATAGTTGTGGCACTTATTCGAGAGGGACCCTTTTTCCTCTTGCTTTGCTGTAGTAGAGCTTGAGGCTTAATCCTCGCCATTTAGCCTGATCATCAATTTAAGATACTATCAATTCCCAGCAGTGGAAGAGAGCAGGGCACAAAGCTGGCAGCTATTTTTTTTAAAAAAAAAGACGATGGTAGTGATTAAAGTTCACCTTATTATTGTTATATGCGCGCGCGCGCGTATATGAGGAAAGAAAATAAAAAAGGCAATCAGTAAAAAAATCAAACACGACAACTCAGTTTTCAGATTTCAGCACGGTCGAATTAACTCCTAGTAAGAAATTCGGGACTCTGTTGAACCTCGATCACCAGATTCAAAACCAGGGAAGCCATATAATCAAACAGGCATTGAGATCCAATTACTTATGCTCGTGACGAAACATTGGCATTCTTCATGATTTGGAACAGAAGAAAAAATAAAAACCGCAAAAGAAAACTGGCAAAGAGGGATGAAAGAACGGTAGGAAGCATTGAATTAAATCTCTAACTAAAGTTTGAAAAGATAAAAACAAAAACATGGCAGAAACAAGTTAAGTGAAGAAAGGGAAGGACTTGAAGAGCGAAGGAGCCAGAATTGTTACGGTCAGCAGCGTGGATCTCAGAAGCGAAAACAGCCAGTGAACGAAGCGAAGATGGTCGTTGTGTTGATGCGCAGCTCAAATTGATGAATGATAAAAGCCCGGAACAGCCAAAAACGGAGGTTCCGCTCCGTCGAGTGGAGGAGAGAAGGCTCTAAGACCGAAATCCTGACCAGCTCCTGCAGTTGGTGAAATGAATGAGATTTGCCGCGTCATCTTCATTCTTCGTACAGGAATAACAACAACAAGGGAAAAGTTATGATTGGGGAGAATTTACATTCAACTCTTGAAATAAGACAACTTAATGAATAAAAAATTGTAAATATTCACAAAATTATTATAAGAAGATCATGAAATAATTAATGAAAGTTAGTAAGGTTATTAATGACTACTTTAAGATCTTATGGTGATTTTATGAATCTTTAAGACCTTTTATTCATTAACTCTCTTATTTGGGTCTTAATTGCAAATTCCCCCTTATTTCACCTTGCAATAAAATATGCAGCAGTTTAATGAGCAAAAAGTATTTTTGCATAAATAATCACTTGCTTTTTTTTTTACCTGAAATCCGCGTAGATGTTTTAGTTGGACAGTAGCTAAATGCATAGTTAACTGCTCAGTGTTGCCTCCTTTTTTTTTTATACAAAAGTCAGTTGTTTCTTTTATGATAAAAAATTTAAATAAATCATTTAATTGTAATATAATTTTGAAATAGGAAAATTAGTTTAAAAATAATATATGGATTAGTTGATTTACTTCTGTATTATTCAACTTTCATTTAACTGGCATTTTGTAAGATAATGTTATTTTTTGAACTAAAGTAAAAGTACATGGTGTAAAATTGTTTACTTATATCTTAATTTTTTAAATAAATTATTTTATCAATTGGCGGGTTCAAGTAGCCCTCAACCCATATGTCGACCCACTTTCTCGACCCTAGTGGCGGGTGCCTTATCCATTTCGAACATAAAACGCCACTATAATGTTTTTATATCATTATTTTAATAAAACGATCAACGATGTTACCCATTGATTCTTAATTTTGTTAATTACCAATCTAGTGCCTAAAATTTTGAATTGATGGGACTGAATTGACAATTGAAAAAAATTACAGGGATTAGAAGTTCATTTCCTAATTTAGTATAGTAATTTCTAGTATTCGATTCCAATTAGGGCCCGTTTTAGAGTGACAACGTCAAACGTGTACGCTTGCGATGCGCGCGCTCGTCGTTTTCGTTTACCGCCCCTTTCCCCTCCAATTCTAACTTCTATTTCTCCTTCCGACTTCGAAACGCTCCCCCGAGCAAATGGGCACTTCCTAGTCTCCTTCACCTCTCTGAGCTCTCCCTCTAGGGCACACATTTCTCATTCACATCCAAGTCTCAGCGATGAAGCGCGATTTCTACGAAATCTCCGATGACGAATGGGACAATCATTCCTTTAAGCCCTCTCGAGTTCTAAAGAAAACACAGACTTCTGCTCCGCCTCCGATTGAGTCCTTTGCTTTTCGGCCTGGTAAGCGTGATAATTCTGACCAAAGCAGCGATGAATGTGTCCAAGTGGAGGAAAATTTGGAGGATGAGGATGTGGAGCTGGAGGGAGGCAAGTCCGGGGCTGTGGCAAATCGTGGCCGTCGGTTCGTTGTCGACGACGAGGAGAGCGATGGGGATGTTGCGGAAGTGTATGAAATAAAGTCGACGGATGAGGATGAGTTAGAGGAGGAACCGGACGAGGATGAATTAGAAGAGGATGAAGCGGATGAAAATGATGTAGTGGGGAGGGCTTTGTACAAGTGTGCAAAGATATCTGCAGAATTGAAAGGAGAGCTATATGGCTCATCGGGGACTGCTTGCGATCGGTATTCTGAGGCAGAATCTTCTTCAGTGAGAATTGTAAATCAGGTGCCTCAAGTTCACCTGTATTTTTGATTTGATTTGGAGCTTTAATTCATGCACGCCAAATAATATTTGTAGTGAGCTCAAGTTAAGAGACGTAATGTGCTTAGCTTATTGTTTTGTTTGCCGGGTCTGTGTGCTTGATTGAACTAAATTGGATTCCATTTTGTTAGGATGATATTGATGTTGCATGCGGGTCTGAAGATTCTGA
>JANTPZ010002521.1:0-37451 GCA_025593235.1 Vachellia pachyceras
CTTGCTCAATATTTATTTCAATTTTGATCGTGTCCTCGGTGATACCTTTGCTCCGAAACTCTGCCGAAGTTTTGCTCCAAAGAGTGCCTAGGGTGCATGAGAAAGAGTTGAAAGACGCCCTAAACGATGTTATGAAGATTAAGGGTGTTTATGGCATTGAAAAGTACAACGTTTGGAGCTTCACAAACACAGATGTTGTTGGGACACTGCACCTCCATCTATCAACAGATGCTGATAAAGCATCCGTTAAGTCTCAGGTATCTCATAAATTGCATGATGCCGGTATCAAGGATTTAACATTGCAGGTGGAATGTATGGGGTAATATCTTTGAACATGGTTTTTCACCGGGTATTCTCCCTGACTACGACTGCTTCTGAAGGATGCTGATGAATTGAGATAAGTGTGGTTCGGCAGAGATATGCAAGTTTCTTGATCCATCATTGTCATTGAAAATGAGATGACTTCTATGTAGTTTTTTTTTGGCCAGACCATGAATTTGTTTGGTCGTTGAAACAACATTGATTCTAATATTATTTCGATGGCTGATATGTTTCCTGCGACTCTCTGCTCGTGGTTGAGGGGTGACATTTTTACTCGATCAAATGACTGGCGGAGAAGTGATGATTACTTCAATTGATGCAGTGATATATATTGTGCCCATTTGGATTAACTGTAGAATCTATTTTTACAACATAATTTACAGTTTACGAGATTAATATGTTAAATTAGTTTTATTTTGACTTGCGTAAACATGATCTTCTAATGCTCACAAACCGGCCATGGACATAAGCAAGCATAGGCCCTTGAATGAACATGTGCATTTTTAGCATATTATAGTTTAGAAACATTTCTGCACTTTATTTCCCGATCTTTTCTCTGTCATAGTTTAAAGTTGAAGGAAATACATTCAGCTGAAGTTTGAACTATTTCAATTTGAGATTTTGCCGCTTGAGGAGGTCTGCATTTTCTGAAATTCTACAGCCAAAAATATTGGGAAAACCATTTTTGGGTACCCATAGACCATAGTTTCCTTTAATTTTTAGTATCCATGTGTTTTTAATAGTGATAGAAAAGAGGTATCAAATTGAAATTAAAGGAAATGCACATACCTCAAATAATTTTTCTAATACTAGTTTCGTTGCTTAAGATAAATCACAGTTGACTTTTTGGAAGATCGATGAATCTAAACAAATTTATAATTTTTTAAAATTAATTTATCTAACTTATTATAAGTATTTTAGAATATATATATAATTTAAAGCAGTTGATCTATTTTTAAAACCGAGTAAATAAAAAAAAAAGCAGCTGCGTTTTTTTATCAATGCCATTATTGTGTGCTTCTGCTTTAAGAATTAAGATGCGCTTCACTTGTCAGCTCATGGCTCTGATCTGAACTCATGATCGTCCTCGCTAGGCCGCCGTATGTAATCAGCTGAACAAGATGGACCAATTCCTTGATTCTTCTTTTTTTATTTTTTCGGTGCATAAAAAACCACGACGTAATATATCTTGACTTGTCTGTCAAGAAAAATCAATTGTCTTCTTCTTTTTTTTTTCGGTGCATAAAAAACCACGACATAATATATCTTAACTTATCTGTCAAGAAAAATCAATTGTCTTTTAATGAATAAAAATTATTTTGCATGACTTGGAATTAATAAATAGTATTTTATAACATCAGAAAATTCTCTGGCAAAAAAACATCAGAAAATTCAGTCATAAATACCTATCACAATGTTCTATATAAAATATTAAATGTAAAATGACTTGTACGTTCGCTTTTTACATGCATAACATCCGTGCTTCTTTAGCAACTTCTTTGAGAAGTTGAAGATGTATTTTGGATCTGAAAGTTTCTTAACTTACATACTCTACATTTGACAACTCCATCTTTTAAAATACATTCTAAGTAAAATACTCTTTTTTAATAAAATGCATTCTACCAAAATGTCTTCTGAATCTAACATCTATCCAAATATAAATGCATTCTACCAAAATACATTTTAGCCAACGGTCATTCTCCCAACGGTTTTCCAAACAGGAACAATGTGATTAGACCCTTTTAACACAATTTACTATCTATGAGGTAAGTATATAAGATGAATTTTATTTTAACTTACGTAAACGTGTTTTTCCTAACGCTAATACAAACAAGTATAATAATATTCAAAGGAAAATTACATTTGAGTCTAAAAGAAAATTATTGACATTTTAGTCCTGAAATAATGACAATACGAAATAATCATCTTTTTGAGACTGAAAATTATAATATATTATATTAATACTTTTTTTTTTTAAGTAGAGACCCAAATTTTTTAATATATTATAAATTCTTTTGTAAGAGTTCTAAAATGCATTTCCCAAGACCTTATACATAAAATTACCTATTATATTCTAACATGTTTCTTTTAAGTAGGGCTACATGAAGATAGGTTGGATCAGGTTGAGTATTAACTAAGAATCCGATCTAAAAGAATGATCGGTTTGGTATTTGTGATTAGAAGAGCGATCCAATTCGATCAAGACCGGATTGGATTTGATCCACTATGTTACTGGGCTGATCTAGATTCCTTTGCTTTTTTTTTTAAAAAATAAAACTATTGGATAAGCACACCATGGAAATCCCTTACCAGCACAACACAAAACCCATACTCAAAAGAAGAAGAAGGAAAGAAAGAAAAATGTGATAACCCAATCCACCGACGCAACTCGACTAGAACCCATGAGCAGTCCACCATGACTTCTAAGACGTGATGAGTCGTAATTGAGCTCGTTTGGAAACACAATAGATAAGTACTTTTTTGTAAGCCGATGTAAATATGTGGAGGAGACTATCTCGTTTTGCGGAAAAATACTTTTGAACATGCGTTTGACTTCTACAAACGTTATTACAAACAAGCCCATTATCCAATGGGGGATACGAATATATGGGATGTGTGTTGGTGGGAAAGAGGAGGCAGAAGGGGAATGAAAAAAAGTAAAAAGAAAGTGAGAGAGACATTATGGCTTAAAAATATATTTTATAAAAAATAAATCTCTGTACCGGGTCAGACCATGAAGTGTCAGCACGAAACCCGATCGGACCTGATAAACAGGATGGTCTGATCATGTCTATTTTTTTATGGACTACTTTTTACTGGACCGGACCAAGTTACTTCGGTTTGGATCGGGTATTTTCTTAATAGTCCTACTTTTGAGGCTGAATTACCTATTTTATTATTTTTTAAATTATTTACTATTACTACTACTATTTAATAGTAATTTTTTTTATTTAGAGACATTGAGATATATCTTTTTTGCCAAAGGAAGCTTTCTATTAATATTAAAAGCCTAAGGGCCCGTTTGGTACACTGGAATTGGGACCTTGGATATGGAATTGGAATTTGAATTCCATGTAGATGCATGTTTGGTACAAAGATTTGTAATTCCACATGGAACCCAAAATGGCCCAATTCCACCTAAACCAATTCCATCTCAAAACCAAAGTTTTCCAATTCCATCTCCTTAATTCCATCCTTACCCCCTCGTCCAGCACCCCCTCGTCCAGCAAACCGTCGGCGACTTCCTTGACCAACAGCAATGCAACGACGGAGAACAGCGACGGCAAGCTTGAGCAATGGACAGCGACGGCGACATGACGGTGAACATGATGGCGACGGCGAACATGACGGTCTAAGAGACAGAGACGGCCATAGCTGGATTCTTCAACCTTGATCAACCAGGCCTTGGAGTACGTGCTGTTGGCCGGAAGAGGTGACGATTGTTGGAGTGAAGCTAGCACGAACAGCAAGAGAGGGAAGAACAGAGGAACAACTCCGCGAGTTGCAGGTAGAGCGAAATCGGAGAAGGTCGATGTATTAGCGTTGAAGCATTTTCCGATCATCGGCTATAGTTCCTTGGGTTATATTGATGACGGCGACGGCGAACATGACGGCGACGCGAACATGATGGCGACGGTGAATGTTGAAGACGAAAGCACTGTAGCACGAAGATGAGAAGGCGATTTCCATGAATTTTTTAAAATTAAATATAAAAGGGTATTTCTGTCTTTTTATATAAAAATTAAGTTCCATTTCCATGACATACCAAACGCACTTTTAAACTCTATATCCATCTCCATTTCCATCTCCATTTCCATATCCATATCCATTTCCATTTCCATCAAAATCAATTCCAGTGTACCAAACGAGGCATAAATAGTTATAAGAAGTTGTAATTTTTAAATTAATGGTTAGACTATACGTGTGTTCAGGATTATATAACTTCAAATCATACTAAAACATTTGACAATTAGCAAGTTGCAAAAAATTTTTACAATAAAATTGCTGAGAAAAATTTTCTATATAATACAGTAAAATTAATTTGTTACATTTGTCAATTTTCTATTTAATACAGCAAACTATTGGTTGCCATAGTGTAAATTTATTTATGTCAAAAATTAAGAGTGATCTCTTCCAAAAAAAAACATTTAATAACACGACAAAGGAGTGCAATAAGATTCCAAGATTTCTTGAATTTGGAGCAAGCCTTGCTTGCAAGTGTGAGCATGGGAATCAAATCCAACAAAGGCACAGAAAAGGTTATTATGGAAATTTTGGTACGCGTTACAACATTTCCACCAAGGGAAGAATAAACGAAGGTTCAAATATTTTACAAAACTAAACAATCTTTAATATAAAAGTTATTTAATTTTTGTATGGACTTAATAAGGTTAAATAAACTGTTTAATTTAATTAATAAATCAGACAAATTAATTTAAAGAAAAATAATAAATAGACATGTCTTATAAAGTAATTTATTTCACTGATATAGGTTAATTGATCGTCCAAGTATTTACCTGTATTACCAACCAACAAGTCTTGCCATGAACGGGATAGATCTTGACTAATGGCCAACGATAAGTGATTGGTGTTGATGTTGATGTTGACGTTGTCCTTGTACCTCTAACGTGATTTTGCAATTTCTTTTAAAAGCTAGGCCTTGATTGAAAAAACTTTTTTAGATGGTACACGCAAATAAATAAAAGATATCTTCAAATCGGTAAAAAATATTTTAAAATTCTTAAAAAACATATTAAAATTCAGAAATTCTTTTAATATTTCATAAATTCTTTTCGGAAGTTATAAACTCCTTTCTTTTAACATATTTTCAAATATACGTTTAGATTGTTTTTTCAACAAAGTCACTGGGCATTCGCAAAAAAAAAAAAAAAAATTGGGCTGAATCCAATGGACTGAAGGGGTGCACTATAGACTATGAGACTTCTCGGGTCCATAATTTAACGGTAATGAACCAATGTCTGGCAAACAAAATAAGGCTTGGGTTAATATATAACTGGATTTTCAAGAAATTCGCTCATACCAATGGGCAAGAACAAGCTAGTTAATACGAGTATTTATCAAACATTCAAAATCAATAAAAAATTTAATTTTATATAAATTAAAATAAAACTTCTTTTAAATACTTTTTTATGTTCATTTAGATTTTATAGATATTGAGCACCCCAACAGGTAATTGTAGCAATGATCGTAAATAGTGTTGAACATGTAAGTACCCAAATAAAAAAAAAGTTTGTCGTCAACAAAAAATTTGAATTTCTTAGATATCTAATGACTGAGTCAATAAAATATATTCTGGAGAATTAACAGGGGTTGGGTTAAACAGAAAGGGCTAGCCCCTCACTATCTTGGCGGACTAGTGTTCGGATACTCATTAAGAAACATACCTATATTTACTATCTAATAATTACTCGAACAAGATTGTTTTCAATAACATAATATATGTGTTGAGAAAAATATTTTTTGAGAGAAACAAAAAAATGGTAATTATACAAATAATTTGCTAATTTTATAGAAGTATATTTGGGGGTACACTACTGATGAGTTATTTTATTGGAGAGAGATCCAAAAGGCTAGGGCATGGATGCTCAGCTCATGAGATTCCAAATAAGGAGATCAGAACAATATAACAACACCATACATCACTTGAGTCCTGACTTGGCAAAAAGGAAACTTAAGCAATTATGATTTGAGAATGCATCATACATCTATTTCGTAAACACAAAATACAAAATCAAAGAACAAATAAATAATAAAGAGAAGAAAAGGAAAGCAAAGAGCCTTGACATATAAATTAAGGTGATGAAGGTGCTCTTTTATTACTACCTCCTGCGACTCCTTCACTTTCCATCTTCGTTTTCTTTCTCGTTCACTGTCAAATCTTTGTGCCCTCCCCATCTGTTTATTCTATCAGTTGCAAGCGAAGCCTGATAATATATATATATATATATGCTTATTATGATTCTTAAAACCATATATCTATAGTCTCACTCATCAGCATGCACGTACGTGACAGTGTGTGTGTGTGTGTGTGTCTCACCTCTGTGTTCCAGTTTGTTCGATAAACCATAAAGAAAAGCACACAAGTCTGCAGTATAGTCCCCGTCATCATTCCGCACCAGATCCCCTGTCAATCAACATTCACACACACACACGCCAAAATCAAACGTTTAGTCGTCCACGTACCATATACAGAAGATATATATATATATATGTCTATGTACATATATATATATCAAAGAAGACGTCAAGGATATTATATATATTGGGTCAGTACCGTGACACCCAAGTTAAGCTTGTAACCCAGTACGAGACCCACAGGAATACCAAAGAGGTAGTAACATGAAACGTTAACATAAGCAACACAAGTCTGCCATCCTGCCCCTATGGCCACTCCTGCACAACACAAACTCAACTTATATATCTACACATATATACACTGCAAAGACCAATTAAACCACTGGAGAGATCATTAAACATTTAAACTCATCTTAGTTATATGTTATTATAGTTGAGGCTTAATTTACATATAAAGGGTCCCAGCTAGCAGGTTAATGTGTTTAATTAGTGTGTGTAGGGAGATTAACATATATATAGGTCCCCAACCCGTGAACACTACTTAAGGGTTTGGTTTGATGTGACTTGTTTAGTGTGTGTTTGGAAATTCATTGAAAGAAAGGAGTTCACAGCTTCCAAGAAGAATTTACGGAATTCAAAGAGATCATTTACAGATTTTGAAATGGTTTTAATAGATTTCAAGATGGTTTTGTCTTGACTTGCGTGTACTATTGGGAACACGGTGTTCTTAAATAAGCACTAAGTGCTTATTTGTTAAGACCTGAAAGATAGAGAGAATGTTTATTTAAGACCTGAAAGAACTGGCTGAACGTTGTTGACGACGATGCACAAGGCCAATAATGGTGTGAGCTGCTTCACAAGATCCTGAACTTGTGTGTCGTTTGCAAATAAGGAAGGGTAATAGTCTCGAGAGATCATCAAAACGACGGCCAATAAGAGGCCTATCAAAGTGGAAGTTATTACAGCAACCACCAATGAGAACTTCGCTGTTCGTGGATGAGCCGCTCCCAGTTCATTCGAAACTCTTACACTGCATGCCCGCATATATATATATATATATATATAGTTTCAACAAATGTGTTATATATATATATATATAAGAAATCAAATCAGATAACCATGGAGATGGGGAGAGATAATTTAACCTTATGGCCACATTCATCCCGAAAGATACCATGATGGTCCATCCCAATATGTTCATGCTGCCAACTCAACATATATATATATATATATATATAAACAGTAAGTAAGGAATCGATTATGGATCTGCTTTTTGAAAACTTGGACAAGTCATGATATATTAGTATGACAATTAAAAAAAAAAGAATGCATACAAGGACGTCTCTTCTAATTAAATATGCATCACTAGAGTAAATAACAAGCAAACACGTTTTTGTCACTAATATATATTAAGTATTAACCGTACCTAGCTATCTTTTTTCCAAAGAAAGTAGCAGTTATGATAGCGAGTGTAAGCAAACTTTTTATAATTTTTTATGATGAACATTTATGAGAAGATACGGATTAGATATCACGAAAAGTAACATCATTTAGGGGGGACTCAATATATTAATATAATACGTGTAGCACACTAATAATAATAAACAAAATAACGTGTGTGTTTAGGAGGGAGTGGATAATGGATTGAGCTTGGCCTCGTTTACAAAACTTAGGTTTTATTTAAGTACAAAATTTTTTTTAAAAAAATCATTTTGGATACAAAACCTTGATCGATTTGAAACCTAAGTTTTGAAAACATTTACTTGTTAAATTATATCATCTCTCCTAATAAATTTTCTTTTTCCTATTTGTCTCTCTTTCTTCTTCCTTTTTTCTAGTTACTTTTTATCTTGAATTCCATAAAAATTAATAACTTCCCAAATAATCACTTTCAAAATTAGGTTTTGCCTCGTAACTCCATAGAAGCTATTCTCCCAAAATTTATTATATAAAACTTAGATTTTACCTTAAACTCCGGAAAAATTATTCTCAAATAGATTTTCAAACGAGCCTCGATAGAAATGGTAAGAGGAAGAAATAAACACAAGGAAGAAAAGGAACACACGGGAGTGAGGTGAAATATATATATATATATATATATATAATAGCTAGTAGTCTAGAAGTTAATCATGAAACAAATTAATAAGAATGTTAGTTCTCAATTAATTGTCATCATGATGCACTCACCATATAGATAAGCCATCGACGGAGACTTGAGCATTCTTGAGATACCCAGCAAATAGTATCAGAGCCATAAAATACCATATTTCCAGGCTGCACATTAAGTCCATAAAGTCACTCACATACTAAAGCCACACACACACAGAGTAACTTGGACCAATCATTATATGATGTGGTCCATAGATGAGTACAAAAATATCAGTCCTTGTCATTTATCATTTTTGCAGTACAAAATAAAAATGAACTATTTGATTGGACAATTATCATACAAAGTTTTAAGGAAAGGGTGTTGTCCGAGAAAAACATTAATAACAAGTGAACATAGTATGTTATCGCTTCGTGTAACAAAAATTTATCAGAGGAAATTAGTTAAAGGTCTCAAGTTATTTACTATAAGGACTCAATAGGTTGTTGATGATAAGTTGAGAAGCACAATTGATAAGTGGAGCAATTGCTATTGACAACTCTTAGAACCCTTTTATAAATAATTCCCTTCCTTAGAACCTTATAATAAATCTATATGTATAGTTTATATTTATACGCTTCAAAGAGAATAATGTGGAAAAATAAAAATACAAAAAAAGAAAAAGAAAAATCAGTTGGGAGATATCAGTCAATTTGTTCATACCAGAGCATGACAGCAGAAGCTAGAGAGAGACGAACAAATCCCCAAAGATTCTGAAACGCTTGCCATGAGAACCCATTCCATGCTCGCCCGCATCGCCCGCTTACTATATATGCAAACTGAGCCACCACGATGAACCACCATGACCCGTTCAGCACCACCGCCGCACCCACCAATCTCCACCGGAGCTTTATCATAAGCAACCAGCTCAACACCACATGCGCCACCAGAGCCGCCGCAGATATCCCTGCGATCACCATCACCTTGCTCTGCGCCTGCAAGAACTTGGCGATCGGAAAGTTCAACGCGTAAGCGAAAAGTTGTGGAATCATCCACATGGCGAATTGCCCCGCCGATTCCGATATCTCCGTGGTTTGTCCTATCAGCTTCAGAGTCGGCTCCGAGAATATGTAAAGAAGGCTCAGAATCATCGCCGTGACGAGCAATATCACCCACGATCTCTGCATGTAGATCCCTAACATGTCCACGTGTCCCGATCCGTACGCTTGCCCACATAGCGTCTCCAACGCGCTTCCCATCCCAAGCTGCGATTCAATTCCCGGTCACTTCACTCCGATCAATCAAGCAAAAAATCATTCACAATACAAAATTGGGAAGGAATTAGGAGCAGGGTTTACCATGACGCCAAAGGAGAAGCCAGCGATGACGGAGTTTTCCACGGAGACGGCGGCGAGATCGATGGTGCCGACATGACCGGCGAATACCTGAGTGATGGCACCGAGGGAGTACTTGGAGACGGAGGAGAAAATAGCGGGGCCGGCGAGGTACCAGAGCTTCTTAGACTCGATCAAGAACTGTGTGTATAAGTCTTTGGGGCCAGCGAGAGGAGGGATGTCGTCGATACCGGCGCAGAAAACTGCGGTGGCTGTGGAGGCAGAATGAGAGTGAGGTTGGATTTGATGGGGTTCGTTGGTGATAAGTGGCTGTGTGGAGTCACAGTTGTCCATGAAGGTGGCCGGAGGCAGGGATGGAGGGAGTAGGTACTGAATAATGATGTACGTTGGCGGTATTAGGTAGGACGCGTGGAGGCGTCAATGTTTTTTTTTTTTACTTAGGTAAGGGCATTAATGTGTTCAAACGGACGTAATGGTTGTCAATTATTTGTGGGCTGTCGTGTCTATCTAAAAATCTGTCGGATGAGTTTAGAAAATAATTTATAAAATAAAAAAAAATTATAGGTTTCTATGTGCTTTTTATAGATATCAAAATATTTTTTATTTTGATTTTCGCACACCATTAAAAAAAGAATTTTCAAAAATGTGCATTGTCACTGTAATTTTAATCATTTTAGAAATTCTGAATTAATTAGTAAGGTTTAAAATCATTAAATCAATTGAAACAATTGTTAAAGGGTTAACGTACCATCATAGCAACTATATTGAAATATAAACATTCTTACATTTTTATTTTTTTAATCATTTAAATGATTTTTATACATCATTTGAATGATTACTGCTCATGAAAAAGAGAAAGGCATGAACAGTACATCCCGTCGTCGAACCCCGTCTCTGCCCCCCTCCCTTTTAACACTCGTTATCTCTCTCTCTCACGCATAAAGATGTTACGTGCCTAGTTGGCAAACACATCGTCGAGTCTAAAATATATTTTAGACATAAAAATTTATTAGTTTGTTGATTTTAATATTTAATAACTCTTTTTAAAATATATTTAAAAAACTATTTTTAATAAAATAAATAAAATTTAAATTTAATGTTTATTTAAATATAAATACAATAACATCATTATATCACAAATTTATTTTCCTAGGTGTTTTTTCGAACCGATCCTAATGGCTGAAAGCCTGAAACTCTGCTCGCTTTTGTAGACTAAAACTCGCTTCTCAGGCTCCGCTCATTCTCTCTTTTTCGGTTTTACAGAATATACACGGCAAAACAATTTTTTGGGAAAACAATTTTTTTTGCTTTTATATTTTTATTGCTATTTGGCTTAATTTTGGCCACGTTTGGTACCATGGAATTTGAAGGTATAGACATGGAAATGGAATTGATTTCCATATCTATGCATGTTTGGTACCATGGAAATGGAATTTGAAGGTATAGATATGGAAGCCAATTTCACCAAAACCATGGATTTATAATTCCATCTCAAAAGCTTGGATCTGTAAATCCATGGAGATAATTCCATCTCTGTACATGCCTGACCAGCGACCTCGACGGTGAGTGAGCACTCACCCAATGGAAAGCGATGTCGACGACTCTGGCGTCTTGCGAGGAAGACAAAGCACTCACCCAGCAACCTCCGGCGACCTGGACGGATCTGTGATGGCGGAAGAGACCTTCGACGACCTACGAACCAGCGACTCCATTGCAGACCTTCCGCTTCCTCTTCTTCGATTCATTGCAGACCTACGAACCAGCGACTCCAACTTCTTTCACCGTCATCGTCATCAACGTCATCATCTTCATCTTCGGCGAAGTTGAAGATGGAAGCTCCTTCGTCATCGGCGGCATCATCTTCATCATCGTCGGCGTCATCGTGATCGTCGGCATAATCTTCGGTTTTAGGCTGAAAGTGGAAGCTCCCAACGGTGACGCAAATGAATGAT
The DNA here is from genome assembly GCA_025593235.1 of Vachellia pachyceras. NCBI lineage: Eukaryota > Viridiplantae > Streptophyta > Magnoliopsida > Fabales > Fabaceae > Vachellia > Vachellia pachyceras. Next base: position 11,811 of record JANTPZ010002521.1, read on the forward strand.
GCTTCGTTTTAAAAGTTAAAAAAAAAGATTTTTTTAATTTAGAAGGGTTTTTACGTCTTTTCATCTAAAAATCATAGTCATTTCCATGACATACCAAACATATTTTTAACCTCACATCCATTTCCATATCCACATCCACATCCATTTCCATATCCATATCCATATCCATCGAAATGAATTCTGCATACCAAACGAGGCATTAAGGCTTGAGGGCTGAGGCAAACATGAGACCCAGGGCAAGTGGGTCCAGTTCTCTCTGGCACTTCTGAGAGATGAAAGGACGGAAACAAGTGTCAAGAAATTTACCCACAATTCAAAGTACCCAGTTAATGAATAAAAAGTTCTAAAGATTAATAAAATTATTATTAAATTTCAACCGTAGTCGGTCTGGTTGTTATTGATGGTTAATGAGGTTATTAATGACAACCGGACCAGCTGCTATTAGGATCTGATGATAATTTGACCAATCTTTAAGATATTTTGTTCATTAATTCATCTATTTGAAACCTAATAATAAATTTCCTGAAGAAAGGATTTTAGCTCATAAGGCGAGATGACATGTAAAGAAAGGCTTATATGCAAGATTTTCTCATACGGATCTCTCTATTTTTTTTCTTCTTAAGAAAATGTATTCACTCTTAAATCAAACAATACATTATTCAGGTTTAGTATTTTAAAAAAAACTATTACAATAATTTATAAGTTAAAATTTTAGTATCTTGTATGTACTGCATTTATAATTCATTTAAATCACATTTTGATGGACTAAATTTATTTATTTAAATTTATAATAATGGTTTTATAAAACATGAAATTTGGACCATCAATTTCTTTTGATTTAAAGGCAAATATTTGTTTCTAAAAGAAACGGAGAAAGATGCCTTCGAGAGAAGAACCCACAAGCCATTCGCCTCATATTTTTTTCTTACACATTCGGTGTCCTAAGCCAGCCCCTTGTGTCACAGGGCCATTACCCTCTCCCCCAAAAGAGCTCTTAGAGGAGTGCGCAGCGATCCACGTGGTAAACCCCACCACGCCACCGTGTCCATCCACCTTGGACCGGCCCCACGGAGGAAATGATCCATTACCCTTTCTCCACATAAGAGCTCTCTTTTGGGGGAGAGGGTAATGGCCCCGTGTGACGACAATAGCGAGGCGGAGGAAGTGTAAGGAGGCAAAGAAGGAGGAAGGACAGTGTACATGATCTAACACTACAAAAAACATAAAATGAATACATTTGTCGTTGAAATTTCAAGTTCAACTAGCTACCAAGCCGCCGCCATTTATGGCCGCCTCCTTCTTGTCCCGACTCTGTGCATATAAGATCCAATGTTGCAAGAAAAAAACATAAAATACTTTAGGGTTCCAAACGTTCGGTAGAACTACTAAAGCCCGTCATTAAGATATTTAATGAAAGTAAGATTAAAAAAAATTAGTAGTTAGAAAGACCACATGAGTAATTTTTTCAAATAATCTTGCGATCTATAAATAGAAATCACATATATTTACCATATTATTTTTAAGTGATCGATTATCTATCTTTTTTTTTGGATTATCCTTTCTAAATATTTTTGTGTAATTTAAGGTAAACATATGGATATATTTTATCTCAATTTAAATAAAAATACCTTTTTAATTCATTTTGACACTACTACAAAGTATAGTTTTTACTACTGAAATTCGCGTCTTTTTAAAAAAAAGGGAGTAAAAAAAATGAAGGCGGTCGCTTTAGGCGTTCTATATCTAATATAAGGTGTATTTAGGTGCCCTATATCAAGATAGGACGCCTAAAGTGTGATTTTAAGCGCCCGGGCGCCAAAGGGTACCTTTAGGCACCCTATCTCATAATAGGGCGCTGAAAGGGGTGACTTCTATAGTATGGCACCTAAAGTCACCATTTTTGCTATAGGGCGCTAAAAAGCCCTCCAGCCACAAAATTTGAAATGGTTTTACTCTGCCCAAATATCTCCTTCTTTCAAGAGACGACCCTCATTTCATGCCCCTTTCTCTCACATTTCAAGCCCCCACTGCCTTTGTAAAAGACTCCCTTTCTTTCATGAAGCTCCATCTTCTGCCAATACCCCTCCTCTTTCTATGAAGCTCCAGCTTCACGTGCAGAGGTCTCTCAGCTCTCAGTCTTTCTTCCTCACTCTCTTAGCTCTCACATTCAACTCTCACTCTCTATTCATGCTCAAATCCTATGCCATTTTATTCACACCACTTCTTTCAATGTGCTGCAGTTACGAGACAGGAGGTGGGATGCACGGTCATTAGCAGAAGACGACGCAGTTGAAGAAAAAGAGAAAGAAATGGGGTTCGCTTCCTTTTTCCTCCGTCTTCATCCTCTTTGCTTGGCAGAGTTATGTTTAATTTATTTGTATTCATTTTGTTTCCATGTCTCACTAAATATTAATTTGGCTTTCCTGATCTGAAATCTGAATCATATGATAGTGTTGAGTTTTTGCAGGTGCTTTAATTGGCATAAGATTGGATTTGCTTGAAGTACATAAGAATTGTTATGCGACATTGTAACTGCTGTTGTTTCTGTGCCTTGTATTTGGACGATCTTCCATATAGAGATCTTTGTTGATACATTGTTTTGATGATAACAAAAATATCAAATTATAGCAGGATTTGGAGTCTGAGATAATGTTTGTGCAACTATGTTGAAAATGTCATAAGAGCTTTGAAACTCGAGTCCCAGCTTTTGTAACTTCAAGTTCTATAATTATTTTTCAAAACTGTATATTGAAACTTTAAGTTTTTGAAAAGAAGCTTTGAAGTCAAGTTCAAAAACTCGAGTTCCACGATTTTCAAAACCTGAAGTTCCATAACGTGCGATCAAAACTAGAAGTCACAACTTGAGGTTCCAACTTCAAGTTTTCTCACCACGTTATAGAAATCGAGTTCCATCTTTTTTAAAACTCGAGTTTTACAACTTGAAGATGACTTGAAGTTTTTGCTTAGAGTTTTCTCACCATGTTATAGAACTCGAGTTCCTAGTTTTTCAAAACTCAAGTTCCATAACTGTCACTTAAAACTTGATTTCAAAACTGGAAGTTCCAATTGGAAGTTTTCACAGAACTCGAGTTCTGCTGTTTTCCAAACTCGAGTTCCATGCCTTGGAAGTTTTATCAGTTTAAAAACTTGATGTTCAAACTCGAGTTCTCTCTGGAAGTTTTCCAAAACTCCAGTTTTTCTTTCTCCAAACTCGAGTCTCAAGGGTCTTTTCAATTGAACAGTTTTAGAACTCGAGTCTTCACTTTGATAACTTGAAGTTTTACAACTGGACTTTAAAACCTGATATCAAAACCTGAAGTTTTCCAATAAAAGTTTTTCAACTAGGCTTCAGAACTTTTAATACAAACTTGAGTTGCAACTGGAAGTTTCATTACATGAACATAAACTTGATGTAATAAAACTCGAGTTATGGGATGATGAAAACTTGAGTTCTCTCTTCTCTCTGACATGGCTTCTGACACAGTTATACCTACTACTACCAGAGCTTTCCTCTTTTGTGCTAGAACATTTTGAATATTACCTAATATCATAAATGCACTTTAGTTCTTTCATCTGAATAGCTAGGTCGTCTGAGGAATGAAGACGAGCATTTATGATTTACTTTGTTGCCGTTGAAAGCATTAAATGCAGACATTAATGACAAACCAGAAAAGCAATCAATGTGAGTAATGGACATAAGCTTCTCTCCAACGGACATTGATTTTCTGAGTAACGGCTAATGAATGAAGACTCATATATAAATAAAGGAGCATTGAAGACAGAAAGAGATGACGAACGATCTTAAGAGCCCTATTACTGTTTGCAACTACTTTTCTGTCACCTTGTAAATTATTTCTTGTGAGCTTCGGTATTTGACTATCCACTCTTCTGGAGAGTTTATCTTGTCAAACCTTCTTGTAATCTTGTGAGATATTTAAGGTTGGGATCTTGAATTTATTGGGTTGAGAAATTGTCAGAAAACAGAGTGCGTGAACTCTGTTTTGTTGCGTGTAGTGAGGGGGAGTGAGAATCTCCTTTGTAAAGGCTCGGTGAGCCTAGTTGTGATTGGTTAGTAGATTGGAACTCTCAAAGGTGCTCTGAGGACTGGACGTAGGTCAAGTGGACCGAACCAGTATAAATCGCATGTGTTCATCTCTCTCTGCTTTCCCCGGTGATTTCATTTAATTTTTGCGATTAAGTTTTTAGTTTTTAAAAACTGACCAAATCACCCCCTCTTGGTCAAATCTTACACTTACAATTTTGAGACGCATAATGTTGTTGTGTAATCGAAAGAACAGAACGTTTCAATAGGTACATATCTTAAACAAAACGTTTTTTAATATAGGGCATCGTAGGGTACCTATAGTGCCTTTACTGATATATAGGGCACCGTAGGCCCTAACTTTCTACTCCCATCACATACACACCCTTGAGAAAGGGTACCAATTAGGTTGAAAATAGGGCGTAAAAAGTACATTTTTTAGTAGTGTGAGAATCTAAAAAATCATTTAAATTCAACGAGTTAACATCAAATGGAGTCCGACGGGGAAACTGCTCTGCAGACTGATGATGGTTTGACTGGACGAACTGCTATTCTGGACGTTGAGCTCATGGAAAAGGAGGAGCGCTCACCTGCTACTGAGGAGAACCGATCCACAAAAAAAGTTAAAATAAGGGAAAAGGAAGATGATCTCGACTTGGACATGGATGATACTGCTAATGCACAGCAAGGAGATCTGCAGCAGGAGAAAGATTCCCCACTGCTGCTTAACGAAACTTCCCATGAAGCTGCCGATTCGGGTATGCCTTTGCAAGTTGGGAGTTATCTGAACTCTATGGCCACGACATTGTCACCTGAGAACTTCGCTGAGCACTCCAGCTCTTTCAAGGATAAGCTACTTGGTAAGGACTCCACCAGTACTAGTCCGACGTTGAGTTACCTTCTGAATTATCCATCGAGCATGGCGACGTGCAGATAAATTTAGAAGGGCTTGTTCCTTCCATTACCTTCTCTAAGCGGATCCAAGACTTGATGTCCCAATGCATGAAGTTTGCCGTGATCGTTAAACTGCTAGGGCGCTTCATAAGGCAAGATACTCTGTATCATAAGATTCAATCAATGTGTAAACTCACTGGTGGATTCAAGTTAACAGAGCTTGAGGGAGGATGTTATATGATCAAACTAGACAATGCTTAAGACTATCAAAACGTGATGCTAGGGGGACCATGGGTTGTGCTAGGGCACTATTTAACAGTGCACCCATGGGAACCAAGCATATCGCCGACGAACCTCGAGATAAAGCATGTATATGGCTGGGTGCGACTCCCCGGGCTTCCATATCATTACTATCATAAAAGTGTCCTCAGAGCCATAGGCGAGGTCATCGGAAAGGTTCTCAAAATTGATTATGCTACTGAAGGTTTTGCGAAGGCAAGATACGCCCGGCTGGCGGTGAAGCTTGACCTGACTAAGCCGCTTGTGTCTATGCTAAAGCTTGATGGCCTAACCCAACTCATGGAATATGAGGGACTTCCCACCATCTGCTATGGGTGCGGGTGTTATGGCCACCTTGAAGAGGCGTGCCCTCTCAAAGTCCAACGTAATCCTTCCCAGCAAGCTCCGGCGTTCCCTCAACCTGCTGCGCCACAACCAACGGTGACCGAAGGTAACAAGGAGCGTGACTCTCAGGAGCGTGAAGGTCAAATCTTTGTGGAATGGATGCAAGTATTACCTCGCAGTAGATGCCATCTCAGAGTGGCAAGAAAGGATGACCGGGGTTCTTCCCATTCTAATGACAAAGACTATAACAGATTTAGTCTGCTAGACTCTGATGACATCTCTGCTGATCACCAAAACGGAAATCCTCGACCTGACTATGTGGCTCCGCAACCCTCTGTTAGCACGCGGAGAGCATACACGAAGAATAAGAAGAAGGAGGAAAAGCCTAAGTCAACGTCCAGCCAGTATAAATCATCTGACAGGATCACAGGGCACCCAAGTCCAAGGCACCTGTCGCAGCTACCTCGTCAATTTTCATCTCCTCGGCCTACATAGAAAACCACCAGCTCACTACGCTAGACCCTGATTGCCATTCTGTAGTTGTGTTGACCGCGACAAGTGCTAAGGAGAGCAATGGAGATAATTCACATGTGGGTCTCTCAAATGAGCCAAATGGACTTCCCTCCAGTAAGCCCAATGTTGTAACGCGAGTCGGAAAAAAGGCCCTCCCACCAAAACCACCTAATCGAAATAAACTCAAGAAAGGCCTCCATGTCACCCCTTATTCAAGGTTTAAGGCCTCCAAGCCCAGGACCAAGGACACTCTTGGATCCTCTTCGGGGGAGCTAGCCAAAGCCCTTTCCAGCACCTTTGGGCTACACGCTGAATCTGATAAGGATACATCATTTGTTGAAGCTATGGAATCCGTGATAGATGATGACTCTGCTTCAGAGAACTCTGGCAGAGAACTCTAGAAGGTCTTTTCATGAATCACTCTATTTTTGCCTGGAATTGTCAAGGTGCGGCATCCAGCCCCTTTCATCGGATTCTCCGTTCTTTTCTAAAAGGTTACAGACCGCACGTTGTAATTCTTGTTGAGCCAAGAATCTTAGGGAAACATGCGGACAAGGTTATTAGAAAGATGAACTACCCTTATTCTCATTGCATCGAAGCATCTGGGTTCTCTGGTGGTATCTGGCTACTTTGGAGAGATGATGTCAATTTAAGGATTCTTCATAACCATAAGCAATTCATGCATGTCTCTATCACGGATTCGTTGGGAATCAATTCCTACCTCCTCACAGCAATCTATCATAGCCCGAACGCTGCCTTGCGAGAGAAGCTGTGGAGCGACCTTCTCAACCTTCAAGTTCCAAGCGATACCCCTTGGATTCTAGCAGGTGATTTCAATGCCACTATTCACAGCCATGAAAGAAAAGGGGGCTCTAGTCGTATGAGGCCAGGTTGCAGATTTTTTAATCAATTCCTCAATGATGCTGGGCTGATAGACTTGGGTTTTAAGGGGCTGAGGTTTACGTGGAAACGAGGTGGACAGTTGGTGAGACTTGATCGTGCTTTATGCAACCAGAAATGGCTAACCCAGCAGCCTAATTGTGTGGTTATGCACCTCCCGAGGATTCAAAGCGATCATAGACCTTTACTGATTACCCAAGTCAGAGAGCAAAGTACCAGTCAGCCTCCCTTCCGGTTCCTTGCTTCTTGGGTGACCCATGCTGACTTCAAGAACCAGGTAATTAAGTCATGGGGCCAGGATAGGAATCTAGCGGATAATATTGAGCAATTTACTGCTGAGGCTAGAAGCTGGAACGTGAATGTTTTTGGCAATATTGGGAGAAATAAGTGGCAGCTCAGGGAGCGTCTCAATGCTGTTCAAGGAAAGTTAGAGCAGCACCCTTTTTCTCTCCACCTCGCTGAACTTGAGAGAACCTTGCTCCTTGAGTATGAAAATGTTTGTTATCAGGAAGAATTACTTTGGATGCAAAAATCCCAGAGCCAATGGATCCAAGATGGAGACCGCAACACTAAGTATTACCACATGAAAGCCTTGACCAGGAGAAGGCGTAACAGCATCTTGATGCTCAAAGATGATATGGGAGAATGGGAAGCTGACCAAACCACCCTATCCCAAATGGCAGCAAGTCATTTTAAAAGACTATACTCATTGGAGGCTTGTGACAGCCTCACTTTCAGGTACGCAGGACTTTTCCCTTTGATTCCTCACAATCTGCAAAGTAACCTTGACAGGCCTATTTCTAAAGAGGAAATAAGGGTAGCATTGTTTGACATGAGCCCATTGAAGTCCCCTGGTATTGATGGGTTGCATGCTATGTTTTTCCAATCTCAGTGGGATATCATTGGGGATAATGCGTGTGCTGAGGTCAAGAAAGTCTTTGATGGTGGTTGTCTCGACCCGCGCTTTAACCGTACTCTCATTGCTCTGATTCCTAAAGTGGAACACCCTCAGCTGCTCAAAGACTTTAGACCTATTAGCTTGTGTACCACAGTTTATAAATTAATTATGAAGATCATTGCAAACCGTCTTAAGCCTATTATGCACCTCCTCATTCTTCCTCAGCAAGTGAGCTTCATCAAAGGGAGAAACATTACAGATAACATTATTATTGCTCAGGAGGTTATCCACTCAATGAGAAGGAAGAGTGGGAAATATGGATGGATGGCAACTAAAGTGGACCTCAAAAAGGCTTTTAATAGGCTTAGCTGGAGCTTCATTGCCGAGACTCTCGTGGATGCTAGACTACCTGAGAAGTTGCGTAACCTCATTATGCATTGGATCACTACATCCTCCATGCAGGTTCTCTGGAATGGTCGCCCCACTGAGGAGTTCCAACCTCAGAGAGGTATTAGGCAGGGTGATCCCCTTTCGCCTTATTTATTTGTTCTTTGTGTTGAGCGTCTTTCACAAGCTATTTGTAAGGAGGTGAACAATGGTAATTGGAAGGCAATTCAGCTTAAGAGAGGAGGCCCATCCCTGTCCCACCTCTTTTTTGTAGACGATTTTCTTCTCTTTAATACTGTGGACAATACGCAAATTCATACTATGCAGCGGCTGTTGCAAGAATTTAGCCTTGCGTCTGGGCTTAGAGTGAACAATGCAAAAACAGGTATATTCTTCTCTAGAAATGTACCTGCACAGGTTGCCAGGCGAACTTGCTCTGATTTGGGCTATCAGCAAACAGAACATCTGGGTAAGTACCTTGGGGTCCCGTTACTCCACAAGAGAATAACAAAAGAGACCTACAGCTACATTGAGGAAAAGGTTCGGGGTAAGCTTAAAAGATGGAAATCTCAATCTCTTTCCCTTGCTGGCCGAATCACATTGGCCAAATCCACTTTATCCTCTCTAGCTTATTTCCCTATGCAAACTACGAGACTTCCCAGTGCCACATGTACGAGGATCCAACGTCTCATAAAGCAATTTATTTGGGGCTCTACCGAGTCCCGCAAGGGCATTCCCCTAGTTAAATGGGACGATATGTGTCATTCGAGGAGTCATGGAGGTTGTGGTATGAAAAATCTGATGGCCCAAAATTCAGCTTTCTTAATGAAGCTGGCTCATGCTGTCCTTACACAGCCTCAGTTGTTATGGGTCCAAGTGCTTCGATCTAAATACAATTGGCAAGATCGAAAGTCTCAGTGCTTTAATGTTCGTGGTGCATCGCATCTCTGGAGGAGCCTTTCAGCCGTCTGGGATGATCATAACATCGGACACATCTGGCACATTGGCAATGGAGAAACTACGGTTTTGGACTGACCATTGGATTGGAGACTTGGGGCCGCTTGCCAACCTTTCTTTTTGCCCAATTAATGATGATGACTGTCAACGAACTGTGAGTGATTTTGTTACTATTGATGGGCAATGGAAGTGGCATGAGTTCTAGGAGAAGCGTCCTCAGGATATCCTTCAGAGACTCAGGGAGGCTAGCAGGCCGCAGGCTCATGCTGGTGAAGACACAATTGTGTGGAGGTGGGGCAGTCACTTTACAGTTAAGTTTGCATATGATCTGGTCATGCAGGATAAGTGCGAAGAGGAAAACAAGATATGGAAACTCGTGTGGGATTGGAAAGGACCAGAACGAGTTAAAACTTTCCTTTGGTTGGTTCTCAAGAACAGGTTGCTCACTAACAAGGAAAGGGTGCGACACCACATGACAGACAACGATACCTGTGCAGTTTGCGGAGGAGGACCTGAAGACATTGATCATATCTTGAGACGCTGCTTGTTAGCTAAGGAATGCTGGTCCCTCATCATACCAGCTCAGATTCTTCTAGGTTTCAGCACAGCTAGCTTCCCTAGTTGGATTCAGGCAAACCTGAATACGCACTCTAGCAACCCTCGCTGGTGCACTACTTTTGGGATTCTTTGTTGGCGTCTTTGGTCTGCCAGGAATGCTCAGTTATTTAGCAATGAGGTGTCCTCACCTGTGCGATTGGTTAATGGGGCCTTGGCTCTCGCTGACCATTCTCACAATGCTCTAAGTCTTTGTAGTCTTTTGCCTTCTGGCTAAGCCTCTTTTCCCCTCTTTCGCTACTTGGAGGTTGTCCTGAGTAGCTTGTTTTGGCTTGTTTTCTCTTTCGCCTTGGCTCCTTGTTTCCCTGTAATTATTGTTTCGTAATAAAGCTCTTCATTAAAAAAAAAAAATTCAACGAGCTAACGTTGTCCAGCCCCATACATATAAAGGGCAAAAGAGGTTTTTTTTTTCCCAAGCTGAAAGGAAGAATGATAGCTGGAAAAGGAAAATAAATGTGGGCAGAATATACTGTCTTAAAGGAAACAAATAAAAAGAGGACAGTAAAGTGAGCAAATTCCAAAACTATCACAAGATTGGAAATTAACAGATCAGCAATCATGGTTTATATAGCTGGAGGTCCACATCTATCTAGCTACAGGAAAGCTTTTGATCGACTTGCCCATCATCATTAGCATTCATAACCCTTTTGATGGCTTCTCAGTTCCCTCAGCTTCGATATCCTAGTTCAGTTAATACATCACTAATCCCTCAAAGGACAAAACGGTATAGATTTTTATTAAATTTCATAGACCAATGTTTTAAATTAATAAAATTGAATTCAAAGACTAAAAATGTGGTGCGAGACTTAAAGGATTAAAATTAAAATAAGAGTGAACTTGAATTTGCACAAAGAATCTTTAAATCCCATCACCTCTCATTCCTTTCCTTTTATTTGTCTATATTTTAATCTATAGCGAGTGTATATTGAACTCAAATATTATTTTTCTTCTTAAGTTAAGAGACATAATATCCATCTTCTTCCATCTCAATTGGATTAATCATACAAATGTGAAAGGCTAAATCTATTGGAAATTGGAAATGAGAGAAACTTAGATGATTACGCATGGGAGAGATCGATATATCAAATTCTAAGATGAGCAAGGCGAATTACTAATCCATTTTCTTTGAAGTTGATGAGAGAGAGGGAGAGAGAGCTATATTTATCTTGGGAATCCAACTGGAAACAATTAACTTGTTACTGGGAAAAAAATATCTGTGCGTAACAGTAGGAATTTTCCGTCGTTCAAGTTTCTTCTTCTGTGTTTCTCGTTTCACTCGCTTTTGAATCACTATGTCCACCCCACTTCTTTATCCTATCTTCTGCAAGTGAAGCCTGCAATTTTATCCACAACAAGATGTTCATGATTTCATCATATATCCAGATACACACACATGCTCACACTTCACCAAATAATTAAGATCTTGTTTTAATCTTGATCTTCATGATATATTAATGTTATCAGTTCTATAACGTCATCAGCTTCACGTACAATAGTAAGGCTTATAAATTCAACCACTCTTCATTCTAACGAATCGGAATGGAGTCCGAATTTTTACTCATTGACAGGTGCTGGAAACAGGAAAGTATGGTGGATCATGCCCAACCCAAATGACATTGGGATTAAAGTATAAATAACATAAAATCTAGGGTAAGTAACAATGATAGTCTCCGATCATTCAAATTTTTATTGTTGAAGAAGGGGTATGTCACTTGAAAAAAGGGGTAGGTGGAACACTATATACAAACATGAGGAGTTCAGTTGCTAGGTAGAACAATACATTCTAAGAAATTGATTTCTATTCTGCTGCGTTATATTCCCTCCTCTTAGTGGTGTATATTTGTTTTGTGTCTATAATTGTGTCTGTCTATTTAAAGATAAACAGTCACATTTTGGGTATGCTATCAGTCATCTATTTGTGAGTTACACACGCTCATATTTGGTGGAATGCATGCATATATTTTAGATGCATTGTAGTTGCTGTAATTTGAATTGAATACTATAATACAATAGTTATTTCTCTGTGCTGAGTTATTTCTATATATATATATATATATATAAGAGATCAGAGTATACATGGCCATAAAGGAAGGTGCGTACCTCTTTATTCCAGTTGGTTTTATAAACCATTATGGATAGAACGATTGTCTGCAAAATGGTCCCAGACAACATTCCCGACCATATTCCCTGAAAACAAAAAAAAAACCAAAAAAAAAAACAGAATGATTTTATAGATAGTAGTAATTGTATCAGGCAAAAATTCAACCTACAAATGACACATACTATATATAGGAGCGTGTACACAGACACACACAAAAAGAATTAGGGTGGTTCCACCACGGAGGTAAATACCAGGACTCCGAGATCGAGCTTGTAGCCCAAAACAAGACCAAGAGGAACACCAAAGAGGTAGTAACAGGCGATGTTAACGTAGGCAACAGCAGTTTGCCATCCTGCACCAATGGCGACGCCGGAGAGAACGGGCTGGACATTGTTGATGATGATGCAGAGAGCCAGCATGGGAGTGAGCTCCACCACCACCTCCTGCACCTCTGCGTCGCTTGAGAACAGAGCTGGGTACTGTCTCCGGAAGACAATGAGGACAAGTGACATGACAACGCCCAGCATGAACGACGTTATTACTGCCACCACCAGCGAAAACTTTGCTGTTCTTGGATGTCCTGCTCCCAGCTCATTCGATACCCTCACACTGCACGTACACACACACACACATGCACAGGTTTATATATATATATATAGGTTGTAGGTTTGGGCCTCTAATATCTTCATTTTTAATGCCCTAACTCTTCAAAGTAAAAAAAAGTTCTCTCTTGATAGTTAGCTTTTACGTAAAAATGAGTAACACATTCATATCAAATGAACATGGACCCCATATTTGGATGAGGAGAAAATAAAGGAGGAAGGAATATTAGGAAGGTAAACTCCTGAAAATAATAATTTTTTCACCATTTTTGGAAATTTTCCCTCCTATAGTATCTTCTTCTGCCACATTTCCTCTAACTTTTCTCTCTATCCAAACACAGGGAAAATGGTGGGATTCTGGATTTTTTGTATGATTTTCAAGTAAAAAAGAATCTAAAAATGTGTAATTTTGATTTTTTTAATAATTCATAAAAACTTTAAGTATGACAATAGAATATTAAGATATCACTCATTTTACATAGAATACAATGATCAAATACTCTAGCTTTAGTAATGTGCTATGCTACCAACCACGTATATATATATATATATGTATATATATGCACATGCATTAATTTTCAAGTAAGTTGAATAAAAGGACACATTTGCTATGGAGTTGCGCAATTAATCCGTGTGTGTGTGTATGTGTATATGAATGTGAATAATTAGATTACTGAACAATAAATTGAACATCACACCTTATGGCTGCGTTCATTCCGAAGGAGACCATGATGGTCCAGCCCAGTATGTTCATGCTGCAGAATTTCAATAGAATCTCAGACAAGTGAAGACTGGTGCGATTGATGAGCACCAAAAGTAATTGTATCTACGGACATGAGGCATGTATGCATATATGTGACACACACACACACACACACTCTATGGAATTGATTAATTAAAGATTTTCTACTCTTGAGTCTGATTGGTTTCATTTCCCAAAATCTAATGTTTGATTTCAAAATCTGTGTTTCACTTAAAGCCTAGATTTTGTCTAAATACTCATATTTTTCAGAAAATTTATTTGAATATAAAACATCGTTTGAAACATAAGTTTTGAAAAAGTTATTTTCTTATTAAATCACACATTCTCTCCTAATAAATTTTCTCTTTCCTATTTTTCCTTTTTCTCTTTCATCTTTCTTAGATACTTTTTGCCTTGAAATCCATAAATGCCAAAACTTCCCTAACACAATCAATCACCTTTTCAAAAACTAAGTTTTACCTCACAATCCGCAAAAGCTATTCTCAAAATGACTTCCAAATGAGCAATTAATTTAGTGTTTTTTACACCGGATCCTTGATATTAGTTTTATTAAAAAAAACCATAAAAATAAAGGGCTGGCTTCAATTAGTATAAGGGGCTGTTTATTTCAAGGGTTTGATCATGACTCGCTTGCATACAATGTTAACACACATGAGGCATACATATTCAAGAAAAAGTCATATTATGATAGAGACACGTTTGGAAGGCACATTTCGTGGCCATAGTAAATAAGAGTAGCAGTCTAGCAGTCCCACCAAACCATAAAGTAGGAGAAGCTCCCACCAAACCATAAAGTAGCAGTGTAGCAGCCCCATACGTAAACTACACATATTGATAGGCCCTACACCTATCTAAAGCTCAAACCGTCAAATATGAATACAAGTAGTTTTGCAGATCAATTCGTGAACACGCATGCCACATCCTTTTCGTCAAATATCTGTGCTAATCTTTCGTGATTATGGTTAATGCTGACCTTTTACCACAGAAATTAAGCACTATTACGGTTGGTTTAATCGTGTTAACAATAAAAGTGTATCCTTCTTAAAAGGATTAAACTAAAACTTGACTGTAAGTATAGAGAGAATCAAACGTGTATGATTTAGTCTTGTTATTATTTTAAAAATTGAATTCAACATACAAGCTTTTAAGGGTTTATTTGTCATCACTTCCTGAAACTTAGATTTTTGTAACCAAAATAGCTTTTTAGAAAATTTTTTACACTTGAATAAAACCTAGGTTTTGACCTAAAACCTAAGTTTTGTTCAAGTCTAAAAATTTTTCTGAAAAGCTATTCTGATTATAAAACCTCGGTTTGAAACCTATGTTTTCTCTTTCCTACTTTTTTTCTCTTTTTTCTACTTTTTAATTTTTCCTCTTTTATACTTTTTTTCTTCTTTCTTTTTCCTCTTTCCTACTTTTCATTCTTTCTCTTTTTTCTTTCCTACCCACTTTTTTATCTTGTAATCCGTAAAAGCTAATAACTTCCCAAATATAAATCACTTTTTAAAACTTAGGTTTTGTCTCGGAATCTGTAAAAGCTATTTTGTAAAATCTATTTTCCAAAACTTAGGTTTTATCTCGGAATCTGTAAAAGCTATTTTCAAAATAGCTTCCAAACAAGCCCTGAGAGTGTTACGTGAACATTTAAAATTTTAACTTCAACATTCTATTTTTGTTAACAATTTTGGAGTTAAAACATTAAAGAGACAGGGATGAAAAATGAAACCTCATGTGAAGGTGAACACCATTTGCTTATGAAAGCAACATGCATGTCTTACATTGTTATTTCATTCATGATAATGTTGGATTCTGCAAGTTGTATATTTTTCCCTATTTATTATTTACCTCCACGGGTCCACGTTCCATCATTTCATATTCTATTAAATGTGTGTTTGAAAAAAAAAAATATCTCTTATAAATTGATAAATTTTAATTAGTTGTTGTTGTTGATGGAGGAATAATACCAAGGGAAAATTACCTAGAGGTCCCAAGCAACAGAATTAACTACAAAATAGTCTTAAAGATTCACAAAATTACCATAAAGTCCCAGTAGTAGCTATTGAAGTTGTCATTAACAACATTAATAGCCTTTATTAATAACTTCAGCCGCTACTATTGGACCTTATAGTAATTTTATGAATCTTTGAGACCATTTTGTGGTTAATTCTATTGCTTGAGACCTCTAAGTGATTTTCTCTGATAACAATAAGGGTTAATTAATTCAGAGCGTATCAGTGAGCTATCGACGTAGACACTTACCAAATAGATAAGGCATCCACTGAGATCTCAGCGTTCTTGAGATATCCAGCAAAAAGGATCAGAGCCATGAAGTACCAAACCTCCAAGCTGCACC
The DNA here is from genome assembly GCA_025593235.1 of Vachellia pachyceras. Lineage (NCBI taxonomy): Eukaryota > Viridiplantae > Streptophyta > Magnoliopsida > Fabales > Fabaceae > Vachellia > Vachellia pachyceras. The sequence goes on from JANTPZ010002521.1 coordinate 27,460, forward strand.
CGACCAATTTAAAAAAAAAATTTATAATCATATTTATCGATAATCCAGGCCAATACTGGGATCTCAAATCTTTATTATTTTTTTAAATTTTTCGTTGACCAGATCGAACCCTGAAAATAATATATTAGATCCTGTTGACAATTAATTAACAAAACGAAATAAAAGTATTAGCTAGAGTTATATATATCTTGGATCTTCTTTCACATACATAAATTCATTTTGCTCTTCCGTCATTGAAAAAAGGGAAATTTGCAGTTAAATCCTAAACTGGATAATTAATGAATAAAAGGTCACGAAAATTCATAGAATTACCATAAGGTTTCGAGAATACCTGCTAAGGTTATCATTAACAACTTTACCAGCCTTCATTAATAACATCATCAACTACTTTTGGGATCTTATGGTAATTTTGTAAATCTTTAGAATATTTTTCATTAATTCTTCTATTTGTGACTTGATTGTAAATTCTTTAAAAAAAAAAGTCATTTTGCTCAAGCTGCAAATTCCCATACATGTAGCGCCGTGGAGCTTCGGGTGCGCATATATATATATATATATATTATTTTAATTAATGTTTTAGGTATCCCAATTTTTAAAAAAATTGAAGAAATTTTAAAAAAAACTTGCTGGTGATCCATGCGTCTCATCAAAACTTTCAAGACATTTTTGCCCCTCAACCCATTTGTTAATTTTTGTAAAATTTTGTAGGATATTAAAATCCAAAAATAAAAAAAAATAAGAGGGGAATAAGAAAAGACAAGAAATAATTAATGAGGAGATGATTCAGACCAACTCAAAACATATTTTCTACCAAAACTGAGTTTCCAATTATAACTCCCTTTGTTTCCATTATTTTCTGGCTTTTGAAGGAAAACTTCTTTTTTAAATGCTTGAAAACAAAATCAGTATATTCCTCGTATTCTCAAGGTATGACACATATTGATATAAATAAAAAAAGGTTAAACTACAAAACAGGTCTTACATTAAAAATAGGATAGGCCTTTTTTTGGTTGGAAATACAGTTACTCTCGCCGGTAATTACTCGTCGCACCTCCCAATAAGAAATCATTTGAAGTTCTTTTGACCAATTTTTTAGAAACTTCCCTACACTATAATGCGCTGCTGAATGTGAATTTGAAAATTTTAAAGAAATTTAAATAAGTGAATTGTATTTCATAACATGCACCTACGACATCATAAAAATGCGACTGTGAGTGATTAAAAAAGGGGAGAATTATAAGCAAATTCATATATTTTTCATTCTTAAGAATCATTAAAAGGGGAGACTTATAATCAAATTCTTATATTTTTCATTCTTAAGAATCATTAATTACTATAGAATCCTCATTGCTTTGCCTATACACTTGCGTGGTTTGACTTGAACCGTAATAAGAATTTTTAACATAATTCAGTTATGAATTCATCTAAATTCTAAATTTTCATTTAAAAATAATATTTCCTCCATTTTATAATATGACACGAAACGGATTGGATTAAGTTTTTTCCTATATTTATTATGTTGAGTAATTAGAAAAGTTAACAGAATGATTAGGAGTAATGATGCAATTAAAGAACGGGACGCACCAGAGCATGATGGCGGAGGCGAGAGAGAGGCGAACGAAACTCCACAGGTTCTGAAACGCTTTGAAGGAAAACCCAGTCCAAGCTCTCCCACAGGTGCCGCTGAAGATATACACCAGTTGACCTACGACGATGAGCCACCACGACGCGTTAAGCACCACCGCCGCTCCGACCAGGCCCCACTTCACCTTCAGCATCAGGAACCAGCTCAACACCGTGTGCACCACCAGCGCCGCTGCCGATATCCACGCCATCACCATGATCTTGCTCTGCGCCTGCAAGAACTTCTGGATCGGAAAGTTCATCGCGTACGCAAACAGCTGCGGGATCATCCACACCGCGAACACCCCCGCCGCCTCCGATATCGCCGCCGTCTGCCCTATGGCCCTCAGGATTTGCCTCGCGAATATGTACAGCAGACACAGAAACAGAGCCGTCGTGTTCAGAATCACCCATGACCTCTGCATGTAAATCCCTAACATATCAATCTGCCCCGCCCCGTAAGCCTGCCCGCACAGCGTCTCCAGCGCGCTTCCCATCCCGAGCTGTTCGTTTTCAAATTCAAAATAAGAATCACCCAACTCTCCGATCACTAAAGTTAAACAGAGTTGCAGTTTTCCTAGATTTTACCATGACGCCGAAGCAGAAGCCGGCGATGACGGAGTTCTCGATTGAGACGGCGGCGAGTTGGATGGTGCCGACATGACCGGCGAGTAGCTGAGTGATGGCGCCGAGGGAGTATTGAGAAATGGAGGTGAAAATGGCGGGACCGGCGAGGTACCAGAGCTTCTTGGACTCGACGAAGAATTGAGTGAAAAAATCCCTGGGAGTGGTGAAGGGTGGGATGTCAGAAGATTCACCACTGAAAATCGCAGTAGCAGCGGGGACTTGATGATGACGTCCCTCCGGTGAGGGTTCGGTGGCGAGGAGTGGCTGCCTGTTATGTTCCCAATCCTCCATTACTCTCTTGTGGAGATATATATTAATAAAGGAAAAAAAAAATAACAATCCTATTCCATAGCCAGTCAGCTTATAGTGTCCATATTTATAAACATATTGCTGCTCAGAATGATTACCATTTAAACTTATTCAAAATTTATGTTATATTTTAATGTTTTTCTTGAACACATCCATACATCAAGTAGGTAATGAATTGGCTGGCAAAAAAGAAAGAAAGAAAATAATAATCCATTAAAATTATAACTTACTTGCGTGTGTGAAATAATTGCAGGGCAAAAAAAGACAACACGCAGCTCCCAAAATTACTGTGAAATTGTTGGATCAATCTAACTTTTTTTGGACCACTTGAAAAGTTTAAAAGATCTTTGCATTCGCTAAAAGATATATTGTTGAAATTTCAAATAAGGATAATGGATATGAAATGAATATGAAAATGCATGTGTTTGGTATAACCGGTCGAATTGAAATATTTTTATTTAATATTTATAGTTAATATATGAAATTACTAACATACCTTTATTTCCTAACAGTTCCAATTTATATTTAATATGTGAAATTATTAACACAAAATTTTGAGAATAAAACTAGAATTCTATGATTTTTTTAGAATTCTATACATTATGTATGGAAATCAAATCCATCAGTTTTGATCGAAATGACTTTCACATTAAAGCTAGCCAATTCTATAACCTCCCATTTGTAGCAAAAAAACATAATTAAGAATTTGTTTGAAAATCCGTTTCAGAATAATTTTTATAGAGTTCGAGGTAAAAACTAATGTTTTAAAGAATAGCTTTTGATAGAATAGTTTTTATGAATTCTGAGGCAGAGCCTAGATTTTGAAAGGTGATTGTGTTTGGGAAGTTATTAGTTCTTACGAAGTTTGAGGCAAAAAATGAGTAGAAAAGAGAAAAGAGAAAGAAAAGAATAGGAAATAGAAAATTTAGTAGAAGAGAATATGTAATTTGACAAGAAAATAACTTTTTTAAAACATAAGTTTCAAACTTAAGTTTTGTACCTATAATAGTTTTTCTAAAAAAATTTTGTATTTGAAGAAAACTTAGGTTGTGTGTCAAAACATGGGTTTTACCACAAAATTTAAATTTTGTAACTGAGATCTAAACATGCTTTAAGTAAATGAATTCCATGTCTATATCCATTCAACACAATGGCCATGATTGGGAATGACTATGGAGACCCCAAAAGCACTTTCAACAGTGTTTTTTTATAAAATAAGACGATCTCTTTCATATATTTACCTCAATTTTTGTAAAAACATTTCTTCACTTGATGAGCCAATTACAAGGATCGCGTTGATGATAGAATGAAGAGGGGACTGTTAAGATATTTTTTAAGGATATATAATTATAAATGAATGGTGGGGCCCAGCAATAATCAAGTGGGAGGCAAAGCGAATTTGGCTACGGTTTGTTCATCATTTATCAACTTTATATTCATTTTAAGTGCAACTACCAGTCTCCAAGTCTCTCATTTATCCATAATTAGCTTCTCATGCCTTGTATTTATACCCCACTGTTTTTACTATAGATTATAATCAATGGAGAGAAGCAAATTGTTTTGAGAATTCCAGCCGGTTGAATTTGATCGCAAAATTTTTATCATCTAAATGGGTTAAAAGTTTGATTTTATCTCAAAAGTTTTCATTTAACAGTGGTGTTGTTTTGAAAGTGTCAAATCGTAGCAATTTTACCCTGATGTTATCAAAAATCTCACTGGATCATTAATTATAGGGGTATAATTAGTAAATAAGTATTAATTATTCTGTAAATGGTTTATATTTTAGCTAAAAAATGGTTTAAAATGATTGATATTTGATATTATGGAAACGTAAGTTAGTATATTATGGTCCAAGAATTCCTTTTAATAAAAAATCAACCTGTACTTGGATTCTGCAACTTGTTTATTTTTTCCCTATTTATTATTTCCTATTTCTAACCTCCACTTTCTTTTCTAGTTCATTTGAGAGAAAGTTTCCAAACCTCTTCATCCCAAAGGGGGTTTTGCCATATGTCAGACAGTGTTTGTTTGGATTTCATGTTGAGATCATGTTGCAAATAAATTGAAATAAAATTCATTTCATATACTTACATCGGCTTACGTAAAATCACTCACCCAACAGATTCCTAAATATACACGGTAACAATATTCATCAATTACTATTTACAAGAAACGTTGGTTCTCTTTGATTTGACCCTTTGATCCTATACAGGAGTAACAGAATTTTTTTATTTAAAATTTTAATGCATTTTTTTTTCATTTCACTCCCATTAATTGCATATCTTTCTTGTATCAAAAAAAAATTGCATATCTTTCTCATCATTTTTTTGCCATTCATTTTCTCAAATCTTTTCCTCCTCTCATTTTCAAATATACTTTTCATGTACATTAATTATATCAGTGTTGGCCCGGATTAATAAATATGATTAGAACGTTTTAAATTGGTTGGTTGCAGCTTGGAGGTTTCGTACTTTATGGCTCTGATCCTTTTCGCTGGATATCTCAAGAACACTGAGATCTCAGTGGATGCCTTATCTATTTGGCGAGTGTTTACGTCGATAGTTAAAATTAGTCGATCTCCTTCATAAGTAACAACTCTTTATATTAGGTTTTAACCACAGTTAAAATTAGTTAAAATAATGAATTTAATAGAAATATAATTTTTTAAAAATAACTAGTTAAAAAGTACATGAAAAGTACATTCTAATAATATTTCTAAGGAAACATGAGACAAATGAAAACATTAAATTTTATTAACCTTGTTTCAAAATTCAACAACAACTAGTACATGAAAGACATCTAACGTCAATCAAATTGATAAATAAGGCTAATTTTTCTAAAGAAATAAGTTAATATAAGGTCAATTTGTGTGAACATTAGTAAATCACATTTATGTAAATCGAGATAAAATTCATCTTACTCTATAAATTGTAGATCACGTTCGAAAAGTAGTTTGTATAATTAATCCAAATGTGCACATAATACATTTTTCTCTAAAACAACTCATATTTCTTAATTCCCTGCCCCTGCTAATTGAATATTATTGAAAGAATATCAATAAGGTTAATTTGGATAAAAATCGATAAATATGGGAAAAATTATATTTAGGATTAATTTCAACTCTCGAATTAGGTCTTCTATTAAGAACTGAATGAGTATGTTTACAATAATGCTTAGCTAAATTTTCACACATTATAATGAGTGGGTGAAATTTGAAATGGGTTTTCCTAAAGAAGACTTGTATGCAACGGTAAAGATTTTAAATACAACTTTAAATTCAAGAACGGTATAAATTAAAGTCGTACTGAAAACGTAAAAAGATTATAGATGGAGAGAAGCAAATTATTTTGCTAATTCCCGCGGGTTGAATTTGATCACAAAATCTTTAATTTTTTTAAATGGGTTAAGTTCAATTTTGTCTCCAAAGAAGCAAATTGTAAAGTGTTAAACTGTAGCAATTTGACATCATTAATTATAGGGCTATAATTAGCAAATAAGTATTAATTATTCGGTAAATGACTTATATTTTGGATAAAAAAATCGGTTTAAAATTATTGATATTATGGAAGTAAAGATTATATTATATTATGGTCCAAGAATTCCTTTTAAAATCAACCGTACTTGGCAGTGGAGAGAGTTGGCAATCAAATTTACGCAAGTTGAGATAAAATCATTTCATATACTTGTATCGGTTTGTGTGAAATCATTCTCCCAACATATTCTCAAACATACACACTCTATATGTAGCTCTAGCTTTAAAATCAACCTGTACTTGGATTGTGCAACTTGTTTATTTTTTCCCTCTTTATTATTTCCTATTTCTATCGTCCACTTTCTTTTCTAGTTCATTTGAGAGAAAGTTTCCAAACCTCTTTGTCCCAAGGAGGTTTTGCCATACGTCAAACATTATAATGAGCCACTAACTTACAAGAATGGTTTTCCTAAAGAAAGTTTCCAAACCTCTAGTTCATTACAAGAATGCTTAACTAAATTTTCACACATTATAATGAGTGACTGAAGTTTTGAAATGGTTTTCCTAAAGAAGATTTCTGTATGCAACGCTAAAGATTTCAAATACAACTTTTTAAAAAAATAACGTAGACTTGTGCCTGATCTGAACTCTCAAGAGTCGGCGGAGGAGAGAATTAATTAAAATCTAGTTGAATTGATCACAATAGTTCTATTTTCTACATGGGTTAAATTCAATTTAACCTCGAAAGTTTTATTCAATGATAGTGTTGTCTTGAAAGTTTCAACTCGTAGCAATTTTGCTCCGACAATGGAAAAAATCACATTTGATCATTAATTTTAGGGGTAAAATTAGCAAATAACTATTAATTATTCTGTAAATCACTTATATTGTGGGAAAAAAATCCTTCTAAAGTGACTTATATCACTGCCAGAAAAATGCCATTTAGCGATGGAAAAATCAATTTGTAAATGGCTATTTTGCCATCAGAAAATTTCCATTTAGTGACGGAAAATATTAGTGACATTCGTTTTAATAACAGAAAATAGCTCTTTAGCAATGGACTTTCTAACACTGGATGTTATTTTTCTGGTGGTGTATTATGCACAGCGGAGAGTATATTATGGCACAAGAGTTTCTTTTAAAATCAACCTGTACTTGGTAGTGGAGAAAGTATGTACGTAGGGCTCTAGCTTTAGTAATGTTCTATTAAATTAAACATGCATATGCAGTGTGTGTATGTGAGTATATATATGCACACGCATTATTTTCAAGTAAGTTGAAGTTACGTAAGTTTGTTATGGAGTTATGGAGTTTTGCAGCAATTAATTAATGCAGAAAATAAATATTTTTTATATAGAGATAGCATGTTCTATACCTTTGTGGGTTTGAAGATTTGGAGGGAGACGATAATTTGCAGGTGGAATTTTTCTGCTTTCTGTGCTGAGGATTATGACGTAGTTGAGATTTGCTGTCACATTGATGAGGAGCATCTTGTGGAAGTTAAGAATGGGGCATCTGTTTATATTTTGTTCTACTTTCATTTTTAAGCATCATGATTGAGCACTTGCCATTTTTTCCTTTTAATTTGCAATTTGATTATTATATTTGACGTTTTTTCATTGATTACCAAAAGCGTTTGATACGAATTCCAGTTCGCATCAATTAATCTATAGTTCCTCCTCCTTCTTTTAGTTCTTTTATGTATATATTTTATTGTAGTTATGTATGCTATTGTCGAATAAAAATGCAACTGCAGTTATGTATCCTAATTTCGAATAAAAATGCTAATGCAGTTATGTATGCGTTAGGAAAAGAAAAATGTCTTGCCGCTAAATTTATGCGTTTGGGATGCTAGTGATTTGCGACATAATACTGGTTCAAGTGAATACTTCCACTGGATATCTCCCTGTCTTTTGGGAGAGAGAAAAGGTCCACAAAGAGACAAGCAAAGGATATATAGATTAGTGGCTGTTTGCATTGGTATTGAAAAATCGAATTGATGCAAGTTAAGATAAAATTCCTTTCAAATACTTCACTCGTAAACCATAAATCAGGTGGGAAAAGTAGCTTCTATCACTAATATAAATAGGTACATTATAGCTTACTCATACGAAAATTCTACTGGAAATAGGAAGTCAGTGTTTAATCATGGGATTAATATAATTTTTAATTCTTTAAGTTTGCATGAATTTTGGTTTTAGCCTCTCAACTTTTAAACTTATGGTTTTAGTCTCTATAATTTCATGACACTACTACAAAAAACATTTTTTACGCCCTATTACTCAATTGACGCCCTTTTTCAAAGGGGTGTATATGTGATGGGCGTAGAAAATTAGGGCCTACGACGCCCTATACCAAGAAGGGTGCCATAGGGTATACCTTACGGCGCCCTATATTGAAATATAGGGCGCTGTAAAGCTATAATCCATAGAAACACAAAATTCGTTGTTATTCCTCAATCTTCTTTAAGGTTACCCTACGGAGAAATGCATACTTTCCAATAGCAATGTTCCTCAAAGATTTAGCCTTGATGCCAACTAAGCTAACATCAAACTTCAAACAGGTCAAAATCCACAATAAAAAGGAAAAGGAGTGAGCTTTACACAGCTGGCGAGTGAGCTTTACACAATGGAAGAATGGAGAGAGAGCAGAGCTTTGCACACCGGCAAATCCGTTTGGGTCTTTGGGAATGGACGACGAACGGAGCTGGCGAGGGCATCCAAATGGAGCCTGGGGTTGTCTAGGTGATGCTGATTATGGCCATGTTTGATGCTGACAGAGACATGTCTGGTTTCTCCTCGTCCCTGCAACTGTGAGGGCGAATTGAGAGAGAAGCAAGAGAGTCAAAGAGGGGATTGACAAAGAAGCAAAAGTAAAGCATTATATGGAAACGCGGCAAGGGACCTTGGAAACAGCGAGGATGGGCGACGCAACTGGGCTTTGCGATGACGGCGAGGCTGGATGACGGCGAGGATGGGAGCTGAGACTCGCGACGGACGAGCAAAGATGGGAGCTGAGGGACTTGGTGTTGGAAATTGTGCCCGAGGGCTAATCATTGTACTTCACACATTATTTATTTTACTGAATTTTCTCCATTTAATTATCATAAACTTTGCATGTTTATTATGATAATTGCATCCATGGGCGAATTATGAATATTGTCCTAAATGTCCCTGGTCAGTTATCTATGTGGGAACAAAGATGAAGTAAGACCAGTATGACTTTGATAAGGTATGGAGATACAAGTCAAAGTCATAGGCACTTGTAAGAGCACAAGGTGCTGGACTGGCCCGCTTTGAGAAAGCTACATGGTTTAAGTCATTAGCTTATTTCATATGTAATCACGTCACAATGCCCTTCGACCTGAGATCATCATGGATTCCTACATGAGAGTCGCTAAGCTTTGACCTATTCAAAAGTCATCTTTGACCGGGTGATGATAAAGACTATGATCAGGCTTAGGGTTTTTCATGTGGAGGAATATGAGTGGTCAAGATGGGATTTGTCCCTCACATTAGTTGAGAGATATTACTGGGCCCCTCAATGAGTGAGTTTGATAAATGTATGGCCATGCTGTAACGAAAAGGGGTTTTCGTTTCTTTAATCAGACTACTCAGGGATCGAGAAAGTAATGGTAGGGAATAGGAGGATGACGTCATCCATGCCTCATCCTTGATCGAAATATCGCGTGACAAAAGGGACGTGATGTGGTTGCATGAAAGGTTGCGTTGTGTTAACGATCCCCGTATGATTTGGGTAGTCGTAATGTCTTGCTAGAGACCGCTTGCGACTTGTGGGCTAATGTTGAGTTTAGCCCACTGCCAACTTTATATGGGCCTACAGGGTCGCACGCAAGAACAGCCCAACATAAGCTTTATTTTTAGGGTTTATTCGAATTTTAAATATATGTGTATATATGTTGAAATTCGAAATTGCACAATATTATATAAATAATATTTGT
>JANTPZ010002523.1:0-32923 GCA_025593235.1 Vachellia pachyceras
ACATTTCCACCTAAGAAGCGAGGTTGGACGGGTTATGTTGAGAAGGACACTGCTGGACAGACAAACATATATTCAGTTGAGGTTAGTAATTTTGGGTTTTTTGTACTCAAGAAGGATTTGCACATTTATTGTTATATTTTTGGTCTTCAATATATTCCTTGTAACCCTTTAGTGAGATAAATTTATTAACATAGCGCATTTAGGTTCCCAAGTGTTTGGAAAAATAGGATACCTGCATAGTAAACTCTACCGATGGGTTCTTAAATTTGGAGTAATTTCATGAAGTAATTTTTTCAAGAAATAAATTACAATTAATGAATTTTTTTCCAATCATATTATGAGCCAATCGATACACATAATTATCTGATATAGAAGGAAATAGAAATGAGGAATTGAGTGGAATAGATGAAAATGACTTCCTCTATTTAAATAATGTAATAACAAAAGAGAGACATTGTATAATAATTATGATGAAGAAGAAGAAGAAGAAGAAGAAGAAGAATGTATTAGGCACTTTGTTCCTATCTTCGATAAATCCACTGTCTACCTAATAATTTCTCACGTTTTTGTGGGAGTCTTGTGTTAATCTGATACATTGTGATCTTTCCAGCCTGCAGTTTATGTTGCAGAAAGTGCTATAAGTTCTGGAACTGCCGGTTCTTCCTCAGATGGAGCTGAGAACACAGCAGCAATTGCTGCAGGCCTCGCCCTGATCTCTGTCGCAGCAGCATCATCGATACTGTTACAAGTTGGTAAAAACCCACCGGCTCAGGTTCAGACAGTTGAATACTCAGGACCATCACTTAGTTATTATATCAGCAAGTTCAAACCGCCAGAGCTTGTTCAGGCTTCAGCACCAAGCCAGACAGAAGCAATTGCATCAGCAATTGTGGAGCCTGAAGGATCTGCCACCGAAGTTCCACAAATTCAGGCTCAGACCTCAAATTAGAATGTTGTCTCATAGGCAATGGAAATTATCCAACCCTTTGTTCGGTAAGACACGGATTTAGGTCTTTTGAAGTTACTTCAAAAGATAGTTTGAGAGAACGAGGGTGGGAGAGAGGAAAGTATAGGGTACACGTTTGCTTCTTGAGTCCTACATAATTGAACCTCGCTTATTTTCTTTTTTCTTTCTTAACTTTCTCTTAAGTTATTTCAGAAGGTCGGACTCCCAAAAGCACAATAGTAGGGTATTCTGTACTGTATCAATAGTACAGTGCCTATTTGAGAAGCCATTTTCCTCAACAGGCACGCTTGTCAAGATAAAAACCATCTCAAAATTTGTAAAAACTATCTCGAAATCCATAAAAACCATCTTGAAATCCGTAAAACCATCTTGAAATCCACAAAATGCTTTGGAATCTGTAAATTTTATTCTCCTAACGGAGTTCCCAAACACACGCACACTCTTTTATACCATGTGACAACTAATCAATTGTCAAGTGTATATGTTTTCTTCACTTAAAATTCTGTTAAGTAGTTGTTTTGATCAAACATCTCATTTGAACAGCAATGGTCAAGCTCAAAAAAAAAAAGATTTTTTTTTTGCCCTAAAGGCTTTTGAGCAAAACCAAGAGTTCGAATACTATTTCCAACTGCAAATTATACCCCTGATTGGTTAAAATCTGTAATAATACTGCAGCAGCAGCAACTAAGTGCCTGTTTCAGAAGCGCGTTGAAACCACATTGTACACAAATTGAGATATAACTCTTCTCACATACTTACCTCGAGTTACGTAAATTTACTTCCCAACGGATTCCCAAACACGCAGTAAGTTTTACATCATTTGATAGGATTGGCTACATGTATTATAGGACACCATTAAGTTAAGGCAAAAACTCAATCTTCATATAAATTGATGATTAAGATGTATTGTTCATATCAAAGAGTGTTTTTCAAGTCTTTCTCTACTGGTAGTTGTCAGGCCCCAAACAGTTTGATTTTGGCACATACAATGACCTTTTCTTTGTATGTCCAAATCATATGAAATGATATTTTATCTTATACCAAAACAATGATTGATACTTGCTATATCTTTATTTTCTCAATTAATTGTTAATAGTAGTTTTTCATTAAAAATAAGTGGTAGTTTTCAAATCACTTGTGTTATTTTAGTTTGGGCAAGGGTATCAATATACATTTATATATGTAATGGAATTTATAGCAAGATTTCCTACCAACAAATCATGATCAATATGTTTATTTCTTAGGCTTAGTATTATGTATGAAATTGGCTGAATAATATTATCTACACAACTTATAATTTAGGTTTATAGATGGACATTGTTAAATGAATATAGGATCGGGATAACTAATTTTTATAAAAAAATTAGTTAAATTAATTATTGGTAACAAATATAAGTTGATTTTTCTAAATTATCCTCTTTAATCATGTGTATTGAAATTAACATTGATGAAAACCTCTTTCATATGTGCAATCAAAAATCAAAAGAGATATCTTGGGAAACGTTATAATACAATCTTTGATCCCTCAAGTTTGTGCGCATTTTGGTTTTAGTCCCTCAAATTTACGCTTATTTTGCTTTTAGTCTCTCAAGTCTGTAACCAATGATTTTGGTCTCTCAAGTTTAAAATCAATGATTTTGGTCCCTCAATTTTAAAACTACTAGTTTTGGTCCCACAAATTTCGTTTTATTTAAAATATTATCCCTATAATATAATAAAAATTTTTATCATTTTGCCTATTGAGGGTCTAAAACCATGTGTTTCAAACTTGAGTGACTAAAACTAAAATAATGGCAACTTAAAGGATTAAAGATTATATTAACCCTATTATAAATTTTGAAAATAAAGTAGATTATGATATTGTATAAAAAAAAGTACACTGTGGTCTTTCATTTAGGATTAAAGTAAATCCTAATCTAAATCTTATATTCAGCACTGAAAGTAGTGGCGGAGCCACCTTTTATTATGCATCCACTGATTTTTAAGATTTGAATTCACTCAAATTTTTTATACTAATAAGCCTGTTGTTATTTGCTTGAAAATAAAAAAATTGCCCCAACTGCTATAAGGTATTGGCTCCGACATTGACCGCAAGGTATTCCTATTTATATTTTGCACCATTGATATGGTTCACTCCTAACATACAGAAACATTACGCATAAGTTTTACTACAATTTGTAGCATGAGTTACATGAATTTAGTAAGTAGAGTAAGAACATTATCATTCATTATTGTCCCATTTTCATTTCTAGTGCTTCTAAAATGTATATAAAATACTAATATTTTAATATCAATTCTTAGTGTACAAATCTGCAGAACTAGTATGTATGTTGGAGATGTTTTGACACTGCTGCTTTATGCTACAAATCGAAACTGAGTTCGATTTGAAATCCCAACTCGCCTTGAAACTTACTACATCTTTTACTCCCCCAAGTCTTAAAATTCATCTTCCATCCCTCTTTTGTTCCTCTCTCTGCTCCATTGAGAAGTTTTGACACTGCTGCTTTATGCTTCAGTTTGTATAACTCATTTGATTGTTTGGTTTTATCATTTCGCGGATTATATTACTCTTCCCCTCAGAGGGGAGAATATCCTAGAGCTCGCTGAGTGCAGCAAAGGGGGAAGGAGGAATGGGTTTCAGGAGCCTTGAGGGTTTTAACAGAGCTCTTTTAGCAAAAACAACTTAGAGAATGATTCAAGACCCAAATGCTATGTGGTGTAAGATTCTAAAAGGAATTTATTTTCCTAAAGGAAATTTTCTTGCAGCAAAGAAAGGAAATAAGGCCTCCTGGGGGTGGAGTAGCATTTTGGAAGGGAGCAAAATGATGGCGGATGAATTGTTCTGGAAAATTGGTGATGGAAAGAGAATCAGAATTTTCCTTGATAGCTGGGTGCCTACAGATGAAGGTTACAAATTGAAGAAAAGGCAACTAAATGATGATATGGATAAGATGATGGTAATGTATATCATAAGCAATGGGGAGTGGAATTTTGAAGGAATAAGGGGCAGAATGGATGAGGAAGACATACAGCAGATAAAAAGCCTTTTTTATAGGGAAATAATTTGCAACAAAACTCATCTCCTCCATAATCAGCATTTCATATGGCTAACAGTATTGATTTCAAAGTGGCTCCCACTTTCTAGGATGCCTATTGAATCTTGAATCAAGAATGAAGTTCCATACCCATGATGATCTCATAGACCAAGTATAGAGGACATTTGAATTGTTGGACCCATGTTTTCTCTACCACTTCTGTCCGATAAAATGGCCGCACTCCCATAAACATTCATGCACATTGAACAAATTCATCAAGGTCTAACAACATCGTAGCGGAGCATCAATGACGGTCTATGATGATAATGAAACAGTAGCGAATCTAGAGATGGCGAGAGGCAAGATGGTCATCTAAGTTTTGATCTTGAAGGTCGATCTTTGAAGAATCCTTGAAGGATGACAACAAGGATAGTGCTCACTGCTAAGATGAATAATGGTGACTAGGAAGAGATGGTGCAGAACCAAGGAGCGACTAGCGAGCATTAATAACAGCGTTCAACCAAGAATGACGAAGATACAAAACAATGCCACAGTGACTTGCGGATGGTGGTTGATCAAGAAATAACAGCATTCAACCAAGAACTGTAGGATGAAACACCAGAAATCAAGATGGGCTGCCAGAAAACAATTGTCCCAAGAAACAACCTGGCTCTGATACCATGTTGAGAAGTGCAACACGTTACTAAATAATGCTTTTGTCTATTGATCAAGAGATAGAACATGGCTTACTGATACAAACTACAACCTCCAAACATATATAATATACACAGGAGAGATATAAAATGTATAGGTGGGCTCAAGGCTCATTTACTATATTTGGCTATTTTCTACAACTTTCAATCATTTTTACAACTTTAATATCGTCATTTACAACTATATTTTATCACTTAAAAGCTTAAAAGGAATTACATAAGAGAGTAATTATTTAAAATACTTTCTACACTTCTAACAATATTGACAACACTTGAAACCTTTTTCATAACTTCATTTACAATAGTTTTTTATTATTTCAAAACTTGGGAGGAATTCAACCAGGGGTTCATTATTTAAGATGTTCCTTACGCTGGTAATGATATTGACAACTCACCAGATTGAATTCCTCCCAAGTGTTGAATCGATAGAAAACAATTGTAAATGACATTATTAAAGTTATGAAAATGGTTTAAAGTATTTTCAATATTATTTTTAGTGTAGGAAGTGTCTCAAATAATTACTCTCTTATTGAATTTCTTGAAGTTATGAAGTAATGAAAATAATTATAAATCAAGTTATTAAAGTTATAAAAGTGCTGAAAGTTTTATATTTTAAATAATGACCCTCTCAATGAATTCTCCAAAGTTTTGAGAGATTGAAGATAGCTGTAAATATAACTTTTAAACTAGTGAGAATATTGATAGAGTTATTGTTAATTTCATTATTAAAGTAGTTGTGTCCGCCTTTCCACTTTTAAAAAACTCTTATGCCATGTTTGGTATGGTGGAATTGGGAGGTGGAATTCATTTCCTATGTTTGGTATGGTGGAATTGGAGGGTGGAATTGGAAATGGAATTTAAAATGGGTGAAAATGGAATCCATGATGTAACCCATGGAATTGTATTCAATTCCATGTAATTGATTTTTTAACTTCTAATTTTTTTTATGTTTATATCCATTTCCATTATTTCCATCTCCATCTCCATCTCCATCTCCATATCCATTTCTACCAAGATCAATTCCAGCGTACCAAACGAGCCGGGGAAGTCTCATCTTTTTGGCCAAAATTGAAATTCCAGATTTTTACTGTCTCACCAATTTGCTATTTTGCTTATTAGCATGGCTCTTTTGGAATTTCAAAATTAAAGTGGTATTTTTTTTATAAGATTTTCCCTTTTTTTAATTTTTCCTCCAATGGATGTCATAACAGTCGTAATTATAGAAGAGGGTTTTTGAAGGGTTTCAAGGACCAAGAACAGTTGCGCGGGAAGACGCCTTCAGAAGGCTTGGAGTTGGAAGAGGTGCGTGAGCAACGGACCTGACTTAATCTCCTATCAGTGCCTTTCACGTAGTTTTTGGGATTCTTGCTAAAAAAAGTAGTTTTTGGGATTCGTAATTTCTAGCAGCAGCTGATTTCGTTCTGACGATTTTTTCCGCAAGAGCATAGGAGGGCCTTGTGAACGATCGATTATGGCTCAACCGTATATACTCTTGCTTCTTCATATCTCTATTTTTTCTAGATTTCTTCTCTCTTAATGTACAGTTAATTATTATTTTTGTGTGTTTTTCACAACAAATGTTCAGTGTTGGCATTGATAAGCAATATCTTGCCGCACCTATAAAATCAGCTGTTGACAAATTTCAGCTTCTTCCTGAGTTCCTGAAGGTAACCTTCCATTATATGTTGATTTGTTAGTGCCATTTGCTATCGCTTACGGTTGTTATGCCGGGATTTTGTAGGCCAGAGGATTGGTGAAGCAACATTTGGATTCTTTTAACTATTTTGTGAAAACCGGCATTAAGAAAATCGTTCGTGCAAATGATCGTATTGTGGCGTCAAAGCACCCAAATATATATTTAAGGTACAAATGTTGGTTTTCTCATATATTTAGTTTGTTTTGCTACTTGTGGTATTCGTTGTATACATCAAGTTCGAGATTTTCAATATTAAGAATTAGTTCCAAATGCTGGAACTAAGAAGTGGGGAGAAATTTTCAGTTTGTAGGTGACATCGCAGACTCACTGAGTTTAGTTGTTATAAAAAGGAACCTTTTATGTATCAATTCATATTGCTGATTCATTAGTTTTCAAATAACTTAAGTTTGTTTTCTTTATGAGTGATGGACGACGTGCTTTTTTTGTAGGTTTAAGGATGTCAGAATTGGTGAGCCTTCAATTATGGTAGATGGCAGTCCTGAGAAAATTACCCCACAAACATGCCGCCTATCTGACCAGACGTAAGACGTATTTTCTTTACACAAACTTCATCTGCGTCTTATGTTTTATATCAATCCTTAAGATATAAATTTAATTATTTGCAAGTTTGCTCTTGATATTGTTCTGCTCAATTCCATGATGTTAAGTAAAATAAAGGAGTGATAAAATAATTTTAGTAAAATAAAGGAGTGATAAAATAATTTTATGTTGAAGGATAATTGAGACTTATGTTTTGTAACTAGACAAAAGCTCACTCATGCTTTGGGTCAAATGCTAACTGAATAATGCTTCATTGTTTGCTGTTTGACACAAGATACGCTGCTCCAATATTGGTCAATATTGAGTATATTCAAGGAAGCCCTGGTCAGATGAATAGAGTAGAGAAGGTATGAAAGCACTATTTATAAACGACTTCGGCATAGACTAGATAGCTACAGTCATTCTTATGTGTTTTTTTTCCCTGCAGAATGATGTTATTATTGGAAGGATGCCTATCATGTTACGGAGTTGCTGCTGTGTCCTGTATGAGAAAGATGAAGCTGAACTTGCAAAACTTGGTTCGTATGTGTAGAGGACATAATTTGGGCCGTTTGTCCCTTTACCTTTTCCTTTCATGCATTCCTTTACAGAAATTCACATTTTACCTTCCATTGGACAGGTGAGTGCCCTCTTGATCCTGGTGGGTATTTTGTAATCAAAGGAACAGAGAAGGTGACTTTTGACTTTTCCTCAAATGCTTCTTAATGTTATAGAATTTTGCAGAGCATTTAATTTGTTAAAGTCAAGTTGATACTGACATGTACGTTAAAACAATGCATTTAAGAAATTAATTTGAAGTTGGCAAAAAAAAAAAAGAAATTAATTTGAAATGATGAAAGTAAAAAAGAAATACGATGAAAAGTGCTGAATAAGGTAGCACGTTTTGGGGTAGTTTGTTTTGATTAACTTCATCAATTATAACTTCTCCCCTCTATTACTCTCTATGAACTCAACTCTTTACAAAAATGTTGCTTTTTTCCCCTTGATAATTTTCCTCCTTTAATGCTCTAAATCCTTTTCAGGTGATTTTAATGCAAGAGCAACTTTCAAAGAATAGAATAATTATTGACACGGACAAGAAGGGAAAGTAAGTAGCTCTCTTGTATTCTAGTTATACCTTATGCTTCACCTTGCCATATAAATTATTTATGTATATAATATTTGCATACTTAGATTCTAGTTATACATCATGCTTCACCTTGTAATATTAACATGCACATGCCTACATCTTTGATTTTGGATTGATCTCTCCCTCTCTTTCACCCCTCTAAGTCCTATATAATTTGAGTACTTGTGTGTGATAACTGTACTATCTTATTTTTGGTACTGATGCTAATTGACTTGAGAATATTGGGTTTCATTCCTGGATTCTCCTTGAATTGGGCTTGCAATGGAAGTTTTACTGACAACCATAATCTGTTTGTGCTCCCTATAGTAGATTAAATTAGTAAATTATTGATGATATTTCATGTTTATCAGGCTTTTTGAAGGATGATCCACTGACTTTGATTTGATCATTTTAAGATGATATTCTACAGTCTTCCATATTATTTTCGATTTGGTGATATTTTATATAGCAAATTTTGAATGAGAGGAATCCTATTGCACCTGATTAAAAATAAATGTTCGGAAGCATTAGTGGTTAGTGTGATATATATATATATAAAATGAAATCGTGCTGTGCTTTCTTCATAGAGTGATTAATTCATTAAGAACATTTTATAAATGTTGGTTACTTTCTTATATACTGTCTTCATGTGTATTTTGACTCTTCCTTTTGCTATCAGCATTATTGCATCTGTTACAAGCAGCACGGAAGCAATAAAATCCAAAACGGTTGTTGTGATGGAAAATGAGAAGATTTGGCTGCATTTGAATCAATTTCCTAAAAAGGTTTTTATTTTGTGTCACTCAATGATGTTATATTTTATTCTTATCACATTAGAAGTAGGCTTTGGTAATGTGTTTCTTATAATTCTTTTGAAGGTCCCTATTATGATTGTAATGAAAGCTATGGGGATGGAGAGTGATCAGGAGGTTGTACAAATGCTCGGAAGAGATCCCCGATATAGTTCACTACTTTTGCCGTCTATTGAGGTAATGAAACAGAGCTGTGGTTGATAAAAAAGGCCATACTTATGCACTTCTTGAAAGGAAAAAAACCCAAAGTGTATTACCTACAAAATTATGGTTACATAAAAAAAGCATCTTATGTACTTATGTCTTCATTTGCACAGACCTGTTATATTATTTTGTTATTGGTTCCATTATTAAACTCTGGAATATTTTCCTCTGTTATTAGGAATGTGCGAAAAATGGTGTATATACTAAGGAGCAAGCATTGGAATACCTCGAGTCAAAGGTTAGTTATCTTTTATTTTTCTTGTCTAATAATTGTGAAAACTTTCCATAATCCAATGTCTTGAGGCTGCCCACAAGTATATATGAAGAAGTTTATGATGGTGTAAAGTCTTTTTTTCGTTCATAGGCACAACAGACTAAATAGACACAAGTCTTCAATCATAAAGAGTGGCTAGGGATAGAGAAATACAAAATAGGAAATAAGAAAAACTAACTGACTGAATAAATAAAGCCTAGCACATAACATTAGGGATTAAGGTCCAATTTTGCTTGGAAGTTTTCATTCAGGAGCTGTCGGTATCCGGATGTTTTTTTAAGCACAATTTCACGCTAGAAGTATTTGAAATGGACCAATATCGCCCTATGGTTAATGTTGAATGTCAAATAAAAATTTTAGACCAAAAAATGCAACGTGAGAGCCTGATGTGGCAACTCACTTGCAAATCTCTCTTCCCTCTCCCATGCCCATATGTCCCCTGCTTTCCTCTCCCTATTTCACCATCTCAGTTACAGTCGGCAGCGGCGGTATCCACTTCAAACCTTATCTCTCCTCCCTCTCTCCTACCCATCTTGCTCCTCCACCTCCAATTATCAAGTCGGAAATCAATAGAAAGTAGTGATGGAAATTGTAGTGCAAAGCTTTAATAACTATTCAAAGAGCCTTTTCATTTTCGTGACTCTCTTGGCAATCCATTACTGGCAGCTTCTACTGGGGAGTATATATATTCGTAGGCCTATATGTATATTATTTATATTATGTTTGTGATGAGTGAATCCTTGTAGTTATTTTGCCCTCCAGATGAAGAGCTAATAAATAAAAAGAGAGTTGAAGTTATCATTGGAATGGAGAATTGGAAGGAGATAATGTTGTTGCTAGTATTATAATTTTCATCAATCTGATTTCGTTGGTCATGTTTTGATTCAAATGGCCAAGAACCATGCAAAAACCATCAGATTCATGAAAAGAAATATGAATTCTATTTCACAGATCTAATAAAAGGGAATGAATATTCAAAGATTGCCTTTAAGGATAAGCACCAGACAAGAGGACGAAGAAAATCCAGGTCGGCAATGGTAATCTTACCCTCCAATGACGAAGTCGACTCCTCTGTTTTGATCTTCCACCAAATGTTCTTTTACTGGTTGGATCGGTTTAAGACCTTATCTATCTTAAGGGGAAGTTCTGATGGCCTATCATCTTCCCTACATGGTGGGAATCACATATTCAAGGCCTTACACAGAAGCATCCCCAAAGTTCATCCCCTTCACTTTTGCTCCCCTTCATGCTAAACCGTGGGAGTGATGAGAGAAAACAAAGCTGGCGCCAAGTTGGATTAAAATTGTTGAGTTGTAGTATAATTATTTGTTAAAATAAGTATGAGGTGGCATTTTGGGTGGAGTTAACAGTCAACGTCAGTCCACCATTAGGGTTGGGCGATAATGGTTCGTTTTAAATACTTCCAGGTTGAAATTGAGTTTATAAAAAGAACTTCCGGATACCTACAGCTTCTGAGTGGGAACTTATTGGTCAAAATCAGACATGAACCCTAATATTATACCTCAATCATCAATTAGGGTTTTATGGTTGAAAGGTCCATTAGGGTGCTAACAATATATATATATATATATATATTTGGGTTAAAAAAAAGTTTAGACTCGTCGGGTTAAGCGGACATATACTTTAGGGAGAATTAATATGAGATCCCTATGTAGTGTTTTAATTACCAAAATGTTCCAATGACAAGTGAGGATTATAAACCTGTTGTCATTTCTTATATTAAAACTTATCATTGCATACTCTTCAGTTGTTAGTGGATTTTTGTGTAAATAAGTCTTTTCCTTGGGTCCTCATAATGATTCCCCCTATTCTTTAAACCATTATTTTGTTAAATTTAGGTATCTTCCCATTATTTGGGCCTAAAGAACTTAGGCCTTATGCAATCAATAAAACCAATCTTGGTATTTTGGTTCATCACTCGAAGCTTTATGAAGTGCAAATGTTTTAATCATTGTATTATTATAGTGATGGAAAAATTCTTGATTTTTTATTTACTGATGATTAAAAAACAATATTAGATTGATATCATTCTTGTTATACAATATTTATAATAAGTAGTTTCAATATAAGGGTTGATTTTATAGGAAAAGCTTCTTTTGTACATGCACGCAACAAAATTGTCAATGACTCATTTTGTTAGTTCAATGTTCTGTTTTTGTTGAAGACAGCCCAAAATAACCATAAGAGAAGCATTAAATGCAACCAATTTTATTTTATAAAAATGAACGGATAAAGAGATGCCATGGATGATACATGAATTTCAAATCCTCCTTTGATATATTATCTTATTTCCCTTTTTTATATTTTTAATGAATTGCCATCTGCGTGACCAAGAGAATAATGACATGCAACTTGTTAGGTACAAACAACAAAGTCTTGTTCCACTAGTTGGGGTCGGTTGCATGGGTCACACAATGTTATTAAGTTTGATTAAAAACCAAATTGTAGGATAGTATGTTAACAAAGAGGTTTCGCTTAGTAGCCTTATTGAGCATCCTCGTTGGTCTTCCTCCATCATTTTTAACTGGGCTCCAAACAACTTGATCTACCATTCATTGGTCTTGTTTGTATATATCTAAACCACGTTAAAGGATTTCCTACCATTTTTTCTTCAGTGGTGCTACTTCAACCCTTCATCGAATAGGTTTATTAGAATCTTATCTTTCCTCGTATGACCACACATTTATCTCAATATTCTCATTTCAGCTACTCCGACTTTGTGCTCATTTGACCCCTTTAAAGCCTTACATTCAGCACCATAAAGCATTGTCGTTTGGATAACAGTTTGATAAAACTTCCCTTTTAACTTTTTGGGTATCTTTTGATCACATATAACTCTAGTTGCTCTTCTCCATTTAAAACACCCGGCCTGAATTCTATGATTAACATCTCCATCAATTTCACCATCTTTCTGTAAAATTGATCCAAATATTTGAGCTTTGTCACTTGTGGAATAACTTGATCTCCAATTTTGACCTCCAAAGTTGTTGTATATAACTCTTCTAGTCTTTTTTATTTTTATACTTAAGTTGTTTTTCTCATTAATTGGATGTTTGTATGGTTCTTTTCAGGTCAAGAAGTCCATATTTGCAAGCGATTCACCTGAAAGGGTTAGAGATTCAGCCCCCTCTCTGTGCATCTCTACACACACACGCAAAAACCTAAGATAGAATTGTTTAATTGATGTATTCATGCAATTGACAATATCATGTAATTGATTTGACTTTTTTAATTTGTGACGTCAATTCTGAACCTTTTATATAGGAAGGCAGAGCATACTCTGTCCTGAGAGATGTATTTATCGCAAATGTGCCGGTAAGTTGTTTTCAGTCAATTGACGGTTCTTATACTTGGTGATTATCGTTGAGAGTGATCTAAGCAATCTTCTGTTTTCCCCTTCTAGGTGCATCAAAATAATTTTAGACCAAAATGTATATATGTTGCTGTTATGATCAGACGCATGATGGATGCTATTCTAAATAAGGATACAATGGATGACAAGGTAATATTTTTGAAAATATGTGAGACTCTGTCAAGTCAATAAAGAAAGGTTCTGTTTTACATGATATATAAGTCGTGTGAACTTAGTAACTTGTGTCTCAGTGAAGAAGGCAGACTGTTTTAAAGGGTTACAATAAAAATTATTTATATGCCTTAATTGTATAATATTGTGTTTAAATGGTCATAGACATGGTATGTGAGCCTCTACGATCCAGCAGTCAGCTGTTTGGTGTTTGGTACCTCCATGTTTAATAATTAATTTGATATTTCAGCACTGGGTATGGTCAGCCTGTGTTGTGTCTATCTTTCAAGCCTAAATGTCTTTTGCCAAGGAGGCTTTAGATATTACAAGGTCCATAGCGGCTGGAACTTGTCCATAATAACTAAAGGACTTTTGTGTCAGGGTGTGGGTAATGTATTGGATATTATAATAAATTTATGTATTGGCATTTACAGGCAGTCGAAGTGGTCATTGACGAATGGAATTGAACATATTCTGAAATATTTCTATTAATCTGAGCATTGAGCATATGAATTTAAGTGAATAACAAGATTATTGGGAAATAAGAGCCCAATGACTATTTTTTTCTTTCTAAAGAAATCAGAGGACACTGCTAAAAATCAGGGACAGAGATAGGGAAGATGATATGTAGGCCTGTTATTATTATCTGGAAGAGCATTTCTGCATAATATAAAAAGAATACAAATTGAGGCTTTAAAGTTCATAAAAAAAAAATCAGGCAGTACTCCCACAATTCCAATCCAGAATATTGTGCCAGATTTGGAGTTCTCCTCGTTCGTTGATCATCACATTTATAATAGTTCTTTCAAAGCATACACTAACAACTGAAGCAAGTGCAACCTCGCTTTTTATTTAAACTAATGCATGCAGCTTGAATGATCACTTGAATTACACAATTTAGGAGTCATATCATGAGTCCCAAAAATCTAAATGATGTCCACTCTTGCTGTGTGCATATGTGTGTGTGGGCAAGGTCTGCCTGCTATACCGATTAACTGTTTCATTTAATTTATTTTTAAGGATTATGTGGGGAACAAGCGGCTGGAGCTATCTGGCCAATTAGTATCTCTTCTTTTTGAGGTACCATCTCATTTTGTTTATATACTTCTTTGTTTGGAGACGCTTTGCACATCTTTCATTGCCTTAACTATTATACTTATATTGCTTTTAGGATCTCTTTAAGACGATGATCAGTGAAGCTAAGATGTGGATTGATAAATTCTTGGAGAAGAATAACAGGACAAGCCGCTTTGACTTTTCTCATGTGAGCTCTCTTTCATATCCATGACTGAGCATTAGCGAATGCAAAATGAAACCAATGCAATGTAAATGAAATACATTCCTCAAGAGGTTCATCTTTGGGTTGCCAAAACTAATTTCTGCAACTATTATTGGATTGTGATGTTTAATAAAGTTTATTACTTGATATTTATTACAACATTGGAATTTTGTGATCTTTCTTCAGGAATTGTTTAAAGTTCAATTTAGTTAGAAATTGATTACCATTTTTCTACATGACAAAATGAGACTGGTGTTATTGCATCACTTTTCTATTGGACTTGTTTTATACTTTGTTCACCCAGATCTCATTGTTGTCTGGATTTCTGCTTTCTTTCCCTCTAATATGTTTGTTATAGTATATTTCTAGAGACACTATCACAATTGGTCTGGAGAGGACTCTCTCCACTGGTAATTTCGACATCAAAAGGTTCAAGATGCACAGAAAAGGGATGACCCAGGTTTCTTACTTTGTCAACAACTTTTTTCCCTTCATCTTCGTATATGTTATTGGAAATAAAATCACTAAAGGGGTTTAGGTCTTTGGTCTGAGCTTAAATGCTGGGGATAGGATTACTTTGTCATGTCTTGGCTCTAGGCCATCAATGCATTGACACATTCTGCCTGATGTGATTTGTCTATTTATAGGTGCTTGCTAGGTTATCATTTATAGGGACCATGGGACATGTGACAAGAATCTCTCCACAGTTCGAGAAATCCAGGAAAGTAAGTGGACCTAGAGCTTTGCAGCCTAGTCAGGTAAGCTACATTTTTCTGGGTATTGTATGCCAGTGGACAAACTTCTGATATTTAAAATCTTTTATAGTTTTTGACTCACCTCCGTTTTTGTGCTATTTATTTTACTATAGTGGGGAATGCTTTGTCCCTGCGATACTCCAGAAGGTGAGGCTTGTGGACTGGTGAAAAACCTAGCCTTGATGACTCATGTTACTACTGATGAAGAGGAGGGCCCCCTAATTTCTCTGGTATGTTTTTCAAATATAATTCCTTATCTTTTTATTATATTTGTATAGAACTACATACAAAAATATTTGTAATTTTTATTATTTTTTTGAAATTTTTTATTTTGTAACTGTTTCATCTTGATTGAGGGATGTGTGTGCCCTTCTAGTTTGATAGTTTGGAATTTGTTTCTACTTCATCAAGGTGTATCCCTAGGTAAAAATGCAAGTGTGTTGGCACCTGATACATTTTTCTTAATTTGGGTGCTGTACATTTCTGAAGCTCAATCATTTCTGTGGCAGTGCTATTCCTTGGGTGTTGAAGACTTGGAACTGCTCTCGGGGGAAGAGCTTCACACCCCAACTTCTTTTCTTGTTATTTTTAATGGGCTTATACTTGGCAAGCATCGGAGGCCACAGGTACCTCAATTTCTATGAAAGTTCTCTTCAAATGAAGGGAAAAAGTCACTTGCGTTTGCACTATTATTCCTGTAAAGTTTTTATTAAAATAAGCACCATTTTTTCCTCTTTACAAGCGTTTTGCTACTGCAATGAGAAAGTTGAGGAGGGCTGGAAAAATTGGCGAGTTTGTAAGTGTTTTTGTCAATGAAAAGCAGGTAAGAACTTCAAGTTCAGTTTTCCCCCTCTTCTCTTTCTTCCATTTTCTGGTGTCCTGGTTCATATTTCCGCCCGTAAATTCTAGTTTGGTATAATTATTGTGGTGTATGTTATGGGCATCTAAGTCAGGTAAAGAATCTTGAAGTGACAGGATTACTCATTTAAGTGCCCCATAAAGCATCCTATACTACTCAATGTGAGACTTTGGTATCTGATACTACATCTTTATAGCTAGGATCTTATACCAATGATGCAGTGATATCCTCAAGCCATCCTCATCATGTTCAAGAAGAGGTGGTTATTGCTGTCGTTGTTATCAAACTTTATATATAGGGAAGGTAGCCATAAGATATCAGATGCTCAATCTCAGAAATCATGGGAGGAGAATCAAACGAAATAAGAAAACCAAAGAAATATAGGAAACAAGATCAAATAGGAAAATGGAAAGTTGAAAAATGTGAGACATTCCTAATATATTCTCTCTTAAGCAGAGTACTAAATAAAACTTAGCAAATATTTAGAACAATAAAGGGATTGGTTATTGGGTCTTGTGAGAAAAGCTGTAAAACTCTCCAACAAGTGATAATTGGAACAATCCTAGACAATTGTAAGCCCAAAAAAATTTCAAATAATTGTAAGTTCCTAATCTTTGATAGCCTTAGTTGAATTTTGATGAAGACCTGAGCAAGCATGGGAACCCCCACTTTAAAATCCTACTCATTGAGGAAGAATCATTTCACTTGACATTCTAATAATTACTTGTGGCTATCTTATATGAGACTTTGATGGAGACTTGTTAGTGTGAGATGCCAAGTCCTGCATTGAGTGTAATGTGATGCTTAATGGGGGTATTTAAGTGTGTTGGTTACCCACTCAACAACTAGCTTTTGGAGTGGGATTTTGTATCATACTTAAATGCCCACATGTTACAACGTAGCTACGTTAGTGAATGGAAAAATGTAAACTGAAAATAAATCTCTCTCCTATTCACTCTCACAATAAGAATCTTACTATAAAAAGGAATTAAGAGCCCAAGAGAATCTCTAAAATGGAACGCTTGTTTATTTACTTCGATAGTTTTGCCTTGAAAGGGACTATGATATTTATAGATGATGCATTATAACTAAATCAGAACAATCGTCCTAATATTATAGAAATGAAAAACTCAATGACTAGTGGCTGGCTAATAGCCTTATCATTTGACTAATAGACTCAACTAATGGAAATTCAATAATTTAATTAACATAAACAATTCAGTTTGACTAATTCAAGCACCTCGATTTGTTTCCTCGCCTTCGACAAGTTAAGGCGATCATCACCGTCCCCTTGAAAACCACCTTGTCCTCAAGGTGGAAATCGGGACACTATTTCTGGATGATGTCATACTCTTTCCAACTTGCTTCTTTCGATGATCGGTTATTCCATGGAGTTAGGAGGTCCAAATAAGGCCTTTTCCAACAGTTTGATAACACTTGGGCAGGTTCCAACAGTAGCTTGAAATATGTTGAAATAGGGAGTGCTGCTGGAGTATTTGAAGGAGCAACTCCATGTGCATGTCGCAATAATGAAACATGGAACGCTGGGTGAATTATGGATTCATGGGGAAGATCCATTTCATGTGCGACAGGTCCATTTTTTCTCTGAATAGTGCAAGGGTGAAAATTTTGGGAGATAATTTGGTAAATTTCCTGCGGGTTGATGATTTCTGCCTTTAAGGTTGAATACGTAGAAAAACAACATCTCCAATATCAAAAGTGAGCTCCCAAAGGTGTTGGTCAGTGTAAGATTTCATTCGATCTTGAGCCTTTTTGAGGTTGTACTTCAGAAGGCGTAGCATGTCATCCCTTGTCTCCAATTACTCTGCTAGCTCTACAATTTATTTCTTATCTCTAACAAGAGGGTGAAGGGATGGGCGGTCTCTTCCGTATGCAATCTTAAATAGAGTCATGTTGTAGGATGTATGATAACTCGTATTGAAAGAATACTTGACCCAACATAAAAATTTATTTCAAGTGCGCGGTTCTTCATGGGCCAAGCACAGTAGATATGCCTCCAAGGAGCATTTGACAACTATTTGGCCATCCGTTTGTAGATGATAAGAGGTACTTATCCTTAAATGAGCTTGGCCTAGCTTGAACAATATTTACAAGAGCTCAAGAAACGAGGATCCCTGTAAGAGATTATGGAGCGTGTTTTACCGTGTAGGCAAACAATCTCCTTAAGAAATCATTCTGCAACTGATTTTCCTGTGTATGGATGAGAGAATAAAGTGATAATATTTTCTCAACCGATCTACTAAAATTAAGATGGTCTTAGTTTCTGAATCTGGGGAATTTGGGAAGCCCAACAATAAAATCCTATCCCAAAATTCGATCTTGAGTAGGAATTGGTTGCAATAAACCAGCTGGAGAAAGAGTCTCATTTATTCTATTGGCAGATATAACATTGCTGAATGAAAGTCTTGACATCCGACTCCATTTGAGGCAAGTAGAAAGTTCTTGAGAGACGCTTGAAAGTTTTGAAGAACCCACCATGACCTCCAAATGGTGTTAGATGCGATTCTTCAATCAGTTTTGCCTTGATCAGGGAGCTCCTTGGTATAACAAGATGCTCTTGGTAGTAGAGATTATGGCCAGACAAGGGTAATCTATGTGAGTGTGAGGATTGTCCTTTAAATCAGCCACAATAGAAGCCTTAAAGGAGTTGTGCAATAGCACATCTCCAACATTTAAGAAGTCCAAGGGCAGTGCAATCATTAAATGGAAAAAGTCATCATGTTGGGCATAGCGGGAAAGAGCATAAGCTCCTGTATTCTCTTTCCCTGACTTTTAAACAATGCTGAAATCAAATGACAGAAGCTTGAGAAGATGGCCTATAAGGGCCCGCTGGTCCAGGAGATGTTTGAGACTATGATGATATGTCTTCACTATAAAATGCCTTCCCAATAAGTAATGATGCCATTTTTGCTGTGCTAATACCAATGCCAACAATTGACGGTCATAAGTACATTTATACTTGCTGGAAAAATGAGAAAAATTTTGCTATAGAAAGCAATAGGATGATCTTGTTGCAAAAAATAACGCCAATACACCCCATATATCACATTCAACTATGGATTCATAATCAAAAGCAGGCAAGTTAAGGAAATTAAAGCCATTTTAAGCCTTCCAAAGGCCTTTTGATACCAAAATGAGGCTCCGATACCAAATTGTTAGAATTCAGGTTCGTTAGTGAATGGAAACAAGTAAACTGAAAATAAATCTATCTTGTTCACTCTCTCAGTAAGAATCTTACCGGAAAAGGAATTAAGTGCCCATGGGAATCCTTAAAATGGAATGCTTGTTTATTTACTTCCATACCTTAGCCTTGAAAGGGACTAAGATATTTATAGATGCTGTATTACAATTGAATTGAAATAATCTTCCTAATATTACATAAATCACAAACTCAATGACTGGTGATTGACTAATAGCCTTATCATTTGATTAACAGACTCAATTAATGGAAACTCAATAATTAAATAAACATAAACAATTCAGTTTGACTAATTCAAATGCCTCGATTTGTTTCCTTGCCTCCGATAAGTTAGGTGATGCCTATTACATCAATTGGTATCAGAGCCTGGTTGTTGACCTCTTTGGAGAGTGCTACCCTTGGAGTGTTCTAACAGGCATGAGGTCGAGTAAAGTGTTGTGGAGTGCAGCCATCGAGATGTTGGCTTTCCATGGGGGCCAATTGTTGGGGACTTTGTGGTATAGGATGCCATAAAACAGGATGCTTAATGGGATATTAAAGTGGTTTGGTTATACCACTTCAGTGGTGAGCTTTCGAAGTAAGGTTTCTCCGTTCTACATAGATATTCATCAATTGGTATTAGAGCCCGGTTGTTGACCTCTCTGAAGTGAGTTTGCCATGGAAGATTTTGACTAGTAGGAAGTTGAGTAAAGTGTCGTGGACTGTAGTCACCAGGATGTCGGCTTTTCATGTGGGGCCAATTAATGGAGACTTGGTAGTATGGGATGCCAAGTGCTACTTTGAGTAGAATGAGATGCTCTATGGGATATATAAGTGGGTTGATTTAATCATATCAACTAACTTTTGGAGTTGGGTTCCCATCCCACTTAATACCCATAAGACACCATACTCTATCAAATTTTAACACTTATCTTTGAATAAATGATGTTCTTAAGAGGCATTTTTCTTTAAATATGTTAATTTTGTTTTTGAACATTGGTTTTAGATTCACAATATAATATCCATCCATCTTCCCATTTAATAAAGTGGTAACGTTAATGTGGATAAATAGGTCTTGGTTCATAGGGATTACTTGATGAAACAAATGAATATTTATGGGGAAGAAACACCACAATGGGCTGGCAAGCTCAATTCCAATGACTAATAACAATATAAAAATAGATCACAACATATACAAAGTCAAAGAGGAGAATATATGAAACATAAGCTAAATCATGTGTGTGTGTAGATATATAGTGTAAGAATTATTATATTTGCGGGCCTAAATTATCTCATCAGTTGACACTGTTTTAAAATCATTTTAGTTTATTGTTGATTCTCATTGCTTCATTATTACCCTACTCATCTCTCTTGCCTTATTTTTAGTGTTTTTTACTTCCCATTTGTTCTTCATTGACATATGGTTTTGTGCAAGATACTTTACTAGTTGATATAAGTGGAAAACTGATATGATTGTACCATTTTAGTTTATTGCTGATTCTCATTGATTCATTATTACTTTACACATCTCTCTTGCCTTATGTATAGTGTTATTTTACTTCCCATTTGTTTTTCACTGACATATGGTCTTGTGCAAGATACTTTACTAGTTGATATAAGTGAAAAACTGACATGATTGTAATTTTTTTAGCGGTGTGTTTACTTAGCTTCTGATGGCGGTAGAGTTTGTCGGCCACTTGTCATTGCCGACAAGGGCATATCTAGAGTCAAAGAGCAGCATATGAAGGAGTTAATGGTAAGTCTATTTAAAGTATTTATTGTGGGAAGAAACTTGCTCATATGAATTCTAATTTCATGCCTTTTTAGGATGGAGTGCGCACATTTGATGATTTTTTACGTGATGGCTTGATTGAGTATCTTGATGTTAACGAGGAAAACAATGCTTTGGTTTGTTCCTCTCTTGCTGCATGTTGCTTTGTTTAGTCATAAAATCTTGTTACTATTGACTAATTAGAGTGACTCTTGTTGCATTCTTTCTATGTCATAGATTGCTTTATATGAAGGAGATGCCACACGAGAAACTACTCATATTGAAATTGAGCCTTTCACTATCTTAGGGGTTATTGCAGGGCTTATTCCCTATCCTCATCATAATCAGTCACCCAGAAACACTTATCAGGTTTCATCACATTTCCTTGCTCGTGTTTCCTATTTCTCTCTTGTAAAT
Organism: Vachellia pachyceras; assembly: GCA_025593235.1. Taxonomy (NCBI): domain Eukaryota; kingdom Viridiplantae; phylum Streptophyta; class Magnoliopsida; order Fabales; family Fabaceae; genus Vachellia; species Vachellia pachyceras. The sequence goes on from JANTPZ010002523.1 coordinate 21,195, forward strand.
AAACTCATCATATGCCTGTTTTCTTACCATGAAATTTATTCTTTTTGGATAATGGTAGTGTGCAATGGGAAAGCAGGCTATGGGGAATATAGCTTACAATCAGGTAAAAATTGTTTTCCCTGCTTTCGCGCAATTATTGTCTAACTTTGGAACTTTTTTTTTTTTTAAATAATTTAACAAGTTCTCTATAGCTTTGGTTTTTATGCTATTAAATATGTATGTTTACACAAGTGTGTGGATCCATGTCTACATGGATCAAGATTTGAAATCCTTATGCTTTTGTGAATTGATCTGAAATGGAGAAAATGCTCTTCTCTTTGATCTGAATCTGATGCTTTTACTGTAGAACATGGCAATAGATTAGGGAATAATTCTTTTGTTTTATTCATCTGTACCGAGAGGAATTATATACAGCAAAGAGACTTGTCCAAATAATAGTGAGGCTGAGATTTACAGGATTTACAATTGGAAATTTAAACTCCTATTCTGTTTATATCTAATTCCTATCATTCCATGAATCTGTTTCCTATGATTACGGGATTCATACGCTCCTCCTCAAGTTGGAGTATAGATGTTGATCATATCCAACTTGCTAACAAAATATTCAAATTTGTATCTGGCTAGTCCTTTTGTGAGAATATCTGCGGTCTTCTCTTGAGAGGATATATAGGTCAAACTAATTATTCCATCATCTATTTTTGCCTAAAAAATGCATGTCAACCTCCACTTGCTTGGTTCTGTCATGTTGGACTGGATTATGTGAGATATTAATTGCTGTCATGTTATCTGAGTAGAGTTTGATTGGTAAGCTCACGCTTTTCTTCAACTCTTGAAGTATTCGTTTTGCCCATATGCTTTCATAGATCCCAAGTGCTATAGCCTTGAACTTAGCCTCCGCACTGCTTATTGCTACCACACTTTGTTTCTTACTTCTCCAAGTAGCTAGGTTACCCCAAACAAACGTACAGTACCTTGAGGCGGACTTTCTATCATCTTGTTCACCTGCTCAATCGGCATCTATGAATATTTCTACATTCCACTTAGATTTATTGAACAAGGGCCCACAGCCCAGGAACCTTTTAGGTATTGGAGAATTTTGTATACTTCACCCAAATGTTTCTACTTTGGATCATTAGAATGTTGACTTACTACAGTCACCGCAAAAGCAATGTCATCGTCACTGATTTTATCAGGTTGTATAATGCCGGTTTCCTTTAGTTGATCTAGGGTATATTTTGTTTAAGATGTAGATCTACTTCTTTGATCTGGCTACCTTCATTCCAGGGAAATATTTCATTTCTCCAAGATCATTGAAATGAAAATTTTGGGATAAGACCATTTTGATATCATTGATCTCTACTGCGTCATCACCTGTAAGAACGATGTTATCAACATACATTGCCAAGAATGTTACTTTTCAACTTGTGTTTATAAAACATAGCGTGATCACTTTGTCCTTGAGTGTAACCTTGAACTTTGAGGACTTGAGTGAATCTCTCAAACTAGGTTTGAGGGGATTGCTTTAATCCGTATAGGGATTTTCTCAGCCTGTATACTTATCCTTCCTTTTCACCTAAGAATTGTGGAGGCATCTTCATTTATGCTTCCTCTTCCAGATCACCATTGAGGAAAACATGTTTAACTTCTAACTGATGTAGTGACCAATCCAGATTTGCTGCTAGCAATAATAAGATATGGATATTGTTGAGTTTGGCTATTGGGTCAAAAGTTTGTGTGTAATCTAGACCATACACTTGTGAAAAAAACTTTTGCTACAAGTCTCACTTTATACTTGTCAAAACTTCCATAAGCCATTTTTTTCGTGATAGCCTTCATCTCTTCCATAACAGCTTTTCTCCATTCAGGGATAGCCATGGCTTCATTACCCCAAAAAAAAAAAAACAATGTAGAAACCATCAACATATCAGGGGAATGATTGTTCTGTGTTTAATCATCTGTATTGAGAGGAATCATACACATCAAAGAGACTTGGCCAAATGATGGAGAGGCTGAATTTACGGGATATACAATTGCAAATTTAAACTCCTTTTTTATTTACACTTGTTGAGATATATTAGGGATTTAGTTAGATCTTGTTGAGATATATTAGGGATTTAGTTAGATTCAATATATTTGGGATACGGTTAAAGATTATGAATATATCTCCAATGTATAAATACCCTTTGTGGGTACATCAATAATAATGTTTTTCATATTCCTTTAACCATCTAACATGTTACCAGACTCATAAGGATTTTTTCCACTCTGCTACGTTCTTCTGCCCACGTGTGCGCGTCCAGAGGCAGAGGGAGGGTGTGTGTTGGTAATTCATGTAGAGCAGACGGAGTCTGTGTTGTTCTCCCTACACTGTCTGTTTAGAGGGAATGGGGACGCGCCAGCCAGTGAGATTCACCAGGGTTGGCGTTTCCCTTGAGTTTGATCACCGTATGGTGAGAGTGTGAGCCACACGTGCTGTCTGAAGTTCCGCCGATGTTTCACGCGCGTGACGCCGTTTTCCGGCGAGTTTTCAATAGTGATCTACCTTTTTGGCTTGGCCTCCTCATTTCCGTCCTTCCCCTGGTGGTTTCATTTACTGGTTTGAAATTTTTATCTATGGCTCTTTTCGTTTGCATTATAGGGCTCTGTTTTGTCTTTGGCTGGCTCCTGGTGTAGCTTCAGCAGTTTCTATCTTGTTTTTGACGGGTTGCTTCAGCGTTTTCTATGTTGTCTTTGGCTGGCTTTTGGTGTAGCTCCAGCGGTTTCTCTTTTGTCTTAGGCTGATTCTTGGTGTAGCTCCAGCGATTTCTCTTTTGACTTTGGCTGGCTCCTGGTGTAGATCCAGTGGTTTCTCTCGTCTTTGGTTGACTCCTGGTGTAGCTCCAGCTGTTTTCTGTTTTGTCTTTGGCTAGCTCCTGGTGTAGCTCCAGCGGTTTTCTGTTTTGTCTTTGGCTTGCTCCTGGTGTAGCTCCAGTGGTTTCTGTTTTGTCTTTGACTGACTCCTGGTGTAGCTCCAGCGATTTATGTTTTGTCTTTGGCTGGCTCATGGTGTAGCTCCAGCGATTCCTTTTGTTTTTGGTACTTTCATCATTTTGCTTGGTCCCTAGTGTGACCCTTCCTTGTGCCGGGATTTATCTTCAGTTCAATCATTTGTCATCATTAGTTTGGTCTTGAGTCAATAAACGTGATACGTCCCACTTTGAATTAGTTCATTGTCCTTATCCTATTGAGTCTAAACCGGATTGATTATCTTTGTAACAAGTTGGGCTTGATTAATATCTACACTCTAACTTGAGGCGAGTGTTGAGATATATTAGGGATTTAGTTAGATTCAATATATTTGGTATATGATTAAGATTCTGAATATATCTCCAATGTATAAATACCCTTCGTTGGTACATCAATAATAAGGGTTTTCATATTCCTTCAACCATCTAACAACACTTAATTCCTATCATTCCATAAATCTGTTTCCTATGATTATGGGATTCCTACATTTAAAAGTGAGAATGATCCTTTTTCATATGCAAATAGTACCCCTAGTGCTAAGGAGAATATAGGATAGTGTCCTTGGGATTTAACTTATTTGACACTAGGCTTAACAAATAAAATAAATAGTAAAATACACTTCTAATGGATTCATGTGATCAATTTCAGAACAGTGAAGGGATACTTATAGTAATCAATCTGTCATGGGCAGTCTTTTTGATTTTTGTTAAAGATTTGCCTACATTTGTTGTTACAAATAGTGTCTAATGGTGCTTGTGTTGAAGTTGTATGAATTGTTCGACATCAACACTCTTATATTTGATATATGCCCCAAAATGGATATCTAGCATTGCCCCTTCTATGAGTAATCTTGACTTGTAGGCCTTGTTTGGTTTGGGGGTAGGGTAGGGTGGTTTTTTTTTTTTTGGGGGGGGGGTTGGTCATGTTACCTTGTTTGGTTTGCAGAAGGTGATGGAAGAATAAGGGATCCTTTGTTTGGTTTAAGAAGTTAGGAGAGTGATGATAACCACAATTTTATTATTTTACCCCTACACATTAATTTATATTTTTTAATCCTATCACATTTAAATTAATTTAAATCTTGCTTTAGAATAAATTAATATTATAATATACATATAATAAAATGATATAATGATATTTTTATTTGTAATTAGTTAAATAAAATATTTTAAGACTAATTAACAAATTTTATCTTTTAACCATAAAAGCTTTATTTTTCCTGTAAATTTCATTTTTTTTGGAAACACAAGTAAAATTGATCAGTCTTTTTAAAATTGCTAGATTGGAGGCCTTGGGGGGCTTGAAGAAGTGGGTTTGTTTTTTATTTGTGTAATGGGTATTATTGGAATATCACAATGTACATGAGAGTAAAATGGGAACTAAATTTAGCTCCCCTCTAAAAGCCCCCAAATTGGAGGGAACCAAGGGGAGGGAAAATGAGCCAAAAATTTGGGTCCCCTCCCCTCTAAAATTCCAAATCAAATGAGGGGAGGACCAAACAACCTCCTAAGTTGCATGAAGCATTATTCTTTGCTACTTTGTGATCAAAATTTAATTATGGGAATGGAGGTTGAGGATTGCACTCTAGATCACTTGATTATAGGGATAGAAGATTGCACTGTAGTCATCCAAAATTTATGCGTTGTAATGTGCTGGCCCAATCATGAATTCTATTTCCATTAAATGCATGGTACTCATTGATTATTTGTCATGCATTTACTTTCACACACGTTGAGGGCTTGACATTGTTTTGTTAGAAAAATAAATGGACAAAAGGAGTTCCCAATGGAGGATAAAATATCCCCTTAGCAAGCTAAACAAGGATAAAAAAAGGATGCAGGAGCATATTTTTTCTTTTATTTGCATATTATGTCACTCTTGCAAAAACTGACATGCTTAATATATGCTATTGATTGATTTTTTTCTTTTTAATATCATGTTTACTCTTGTAGCTTTGCCGGATGGATTCCTTGTTGTACCTACTGGTTTATCCTCAACGGCCTTTGCTGACTACAAGGACAATTGAGCTGGTTCGTATGTTGTTTCCTCTAACTTCTTTGAACAAAGGGCTGCAATTAATCCCTAATTCTTTCAGGTTGGGTATGATAAGCTTGGAGCAGGCCAGAATGCCACAGTGGCTGTTATGAGCTATAGCGGCTATGACATAGAGGATGCAATTGTCATGAACAAGGCATCTCTTGATCGCGGTTTTGGCCGTTGTATTGTTATGAAAAAGTAAAGAATTTAATTTGGTGATTTTACACTTAATCTTGTTGGACAGTTTTGCTGTATTTCTTTAATCATTCAAGGGTGACAAGCTATGGTATTTCCTGGTGTATAGGTACACTGCTATTAATCAAAAGTATGATAATAACACATCAGATCGGATACTTAGGCCTGATAGAACCGCAGATAATGCGGGACGTATGCAGGTAACTTGCTTGAGTTGCAAATGCTCTTCTATTGATTTTACCCTGTACCAATTTGTTTTAAATGTACCTATGTTATATTGCCTGATTTATTCATAAATGATATGTTGTAATGCAAGGATTGTTTTGGTAACCAAATTTCTTGGAGAAAACCTGTTTTGAGATCTTCAGGTTTATTCATTGGGGCTATCTGTTAATTACATTTGGTCTCCATATGTTCTAGACGGCCGAATTAGTTCAAAAATTTGGTAATCCAGTGGGTCAATGCTTATTCAGAAGTTCCAATAATCCAAAGCAGAATTGACTTCTAGGATAAACGTTTGATGAAACTGATCAGTGGGCCTAAAAAAGAAGTGCATAAACGTATTCTTCCTATAACTAAACGCATTGATGCTTGACAAGTTCATGGGCTAGGAGCTAAGAAGAATGTACAATAGTATCCCTAGAGCTTAGAAGATATATGGCAGCGTCCCTAGGAGCTGTGTTATTTTCAATTAAATTAAACTGAAAAATAAAAGAAATAACCATACAAGTTAATAATCCTGCGCCCTTGCTGAAGATTGGGGGCATGTGTCCAGTATACTTAGATGAGCAAACATGAAATTCAGTTCTTGGAATATCTTTCGTTTGGACATTATCTATTTCTTTTTATATAGGTCTACCTCGGTGATTCTGATTTCTGTATTGAGCTACCATGCTTGTAAAATACTTTAAAGCTCCCAAGTTTTTCATTAAAAAAAGTCCTTTTCTAATACTTTCTTGAGGTGGGTGACTTAATTACATAATATCCTCTATATAGTGTGTGTGTGTGTTTGGGAATTCCGCTGGGAGAAAGGAGTTTACGGATTCCGAGATATTTTATAGATTTCGAGATGCTTTTTATTGATTTTAAGATGCTTCTTGTCCTGGCTTGCATGCCTATTGGGAGGAAGTGATTCCCAAACAAGCACATAAACAATGAGAATAGTGATCTTACCTTCTGATACCTTGAGGGAAGAGATGTGATCTGTTGTCTTCGTGTAAAACCAAGCTTCTTGATAGCCTTAATTCTTCGAAACCTTGTTTGGGTAAAAAGTTTGGTTTTCTCGTGAACAAATTTTTACCTCTTTCTCTGTGAAAGATCATGATTTGGATGATGAATTATTGCTCTTCACGGAGTTTGTTAAAAGTTATTGCCCTTAGGAAAATTCCTTGCCAGAATTGGCTGCAGTCTCTTATCCATCCTAATGTTATTGAAAAGACCTGATTGCATTGATTAATTCTTATTCTAGTTTTCATTTATGAATTTCTGAGAACATTTCTTTCGTTTTGAACTCTGATGGTTTATTATGTTGTATTGTTTTATTTTATTTATAAATTGTTTGTTTATTAAAAAATATGGAGATTTTTTAATCCGCTCATTGAGTGGGTTCTATTGAATTCATTAGGCCCAAATGCATGTCTATGTAAATTTCCTCTTCGAGATCCCCATTGAGCACTTAATGATTCTGTAGGAATTCTCTATCTACATCTTTACTTGCTCTGTGGAAAAACGGTACTTTTTGACACATTATCTCATGGGAAAAAAAATTCTGACGCAGGTGATATGTTCAATCTCAGAGGAATACATTTGCTTTGGTTGGTTGCATTTATGTTCGGGGTAACATGTTTGTATACAGTGCAATACAATTGACCTTTTTCCCCAATGTTCCTGAACTACTAAATAATTCCTTTGCTGCCTTCCCATCCACAAGTGTGCAGAGATCGGTTGTTGTGTCCCGATTATGCAATAGGTGATTGTAGTTAAACTTCTATCTGACTCTAATCAAATAATATAAGGCTAATTTCACCTTGTTACTTATCTTCCAGCCTAAATTTCTTTACTGCAAGTTGCTTCAACCATTAGGCTGTTCCTTTTTTTGAACTTTTGTAGAGATAATGTCGACCTGAGGTGAGGATGAAATATACACCGATACATTTTATTTACACTGTAAGCTACCATATATACAAGAGGAAGGAGGATCAGCCATGAATGCATTGAGCTGGAATCATGGGATCCTGATTACAAAGAGGAATTCAAATATGTAATAATTGTAATGATTAGAATCAATCCCTACAAATCCTCCTATACATCCGTCTACACTCCCCCTCAAGTTGGTGCATAGATATTTATCATGCCCAACTTGCCAATAAAGAATTCAAATTTGTCTTTGGATAGACCCTTCATAAGAATATCTGCTGTTTGTTGTCTCGAAGGCATATATCTGAGATCGATCACTCCATCATCAATCTTCTCTCTGATAAAGTGTTTATCTATTTCAACGCGTTTCGTTCTGTCATGTTGAATTGGATTATGGCATATGCTGATGGCTGCCATATTATCCTAGTAGAGTTTGAGTGGTAGGTTTACGGGCATCTTTAATTCTTCTAGTACTCGTTTAATCCAAATACCTTCTCTAATTCCAAGAGCAATTGCTCTAAATTCGGTTTCAACGCTGCTTCGTGCCACCACACTTTGTTTCTTACTGCGCCAAGTGACGAGGTTACCCCATACATATGTGGAGTATCCAGATGTAGATTTCCTATCATATTGATCTCCTGCCCAGTCAGCATCTGTAAATATTTGCACATTCCTTTTCTCAGACTTTTTGAATAGGATGCCACGTCCTAGTGACCCTTTCAAGTACCTGAGAATTCTATAGACCTCATCTAAGTGCTTCTATTTTGGATCTTGGGAATGTTGACTCACCATACTTACTGCAAAAGCAATGTCGGGTTGAGTATGTGATAAATATATCAATTTTCCCACCATGCGTTGATGCCTATGAATGCCAACGGGTTTGCCCATGTCTTCGTCTTCACTGATCTTGTTGGTTCGTATAGGTGTGTCACTTGGCCTACAAACTCACATGCCAGTCTCTTTAAGGAGATCTAAGATATACTTCCTTTGAGAGATATGAATCCCACTGTTTGACCTTGCCACTTCCATTCTGAGAAAGTACTTCATTTCCCCAAGATCCTTCACCTGAAATTCCTTATTCATTGCATTCTTAATACGATCAATCTCAGTCAAATCATCACCTGTAAGTGCAATGTCATCTACATAAACCACAATAATTGTCATTTTCCCATCTAGGTGTCTAAAGAATAGAGTATGGTCGCTTTGCCCTTGTGCATAGCCTTGTGTTTTAGGGCTTTGGTGAATCTTTCAAACCATGCCCTGGGTGACTGTTTTAACCCGTATAGTGATCTATTCAACTTACACACTTGGTTTGCCTTTTTATTAGGGAATCCTGGTGAAGTTTCATGTATACTTCCTCTTTCAACTCACTATTGAGAAAGGCATTTTTTATATTCAGTTGATATAAGGGCCAATCAAGATTAACAACTATTGAAAATAAAATTTAAATAGTATTCAGTTTTGCTACTGGTGCGTACGTTTCAGTATAGTCTGTCCTATAGGTTTGGGAGAAACCTTTTGCAACCAATCTTGCCTTATACTTCTCCAAACTTCCATCTGCCTTGTACTTTAGGGTAAATGCCCATTTACATCCAACTTCCTTTTTTCCTGCAGGTAGAGTCACCACATTCCAGGTGTCATTCCCTTCTAATGCCCTCATTTCTTCCATTACTGCCTGTCTCCATTCAGGGCTAGCCATAGCTTCTTCTATGTTCTTTGGTATGGGTGTGTTATCTAGATGAGAGACAAAGGCACAATATCTTGGAGAGAGCGTGATAAGACACGAACCTCTCTATAGGATGTCTTGTACATGTCTTGGGCTGTTTCTTGATTGCAATAGGTAAGTCAAGATCATCCTGTAGTTCTCTATCTTCACTTATATGTTGTGGTTGTTCCTGACCTACTTTTGGGTTTGACTCTTGTGCGGTGCTAGTTGTATGAGGGTCTTTACCTACCATGTGTCTTCATGTGTAGACCTTTAAAGGTTTAATGAAGTCTCCCCATGGGTTCGTGACACTTTGAGTTGGATTAGACACCTCTTGCCTCTCATGTTACTCGACTAGAAATATTAATTCAAAGGTATGTTCAGGTTCAGGTTCAAGAGTTATTCAAGAAAGCAGAAAGAGTGGTGTTGAAATACTCGATGCCATTGTCGGTGTGAAGTATTTGAATACGGGTTTGAAACTGTGTCAATCATGTGATAGAAATCAATGAACGTTTGATAAACATCCATTTTATGTTTTAACAAATAAACCCAGCTTACACGAGTATGATCGTCAATGAAACTAATAAACCATTTTGAATCGGTGCAATTGGGTGTGCGAGTGGGTCCCCACAAATCACTGTGAATTGTAGCAAATGATTTTGACTCATGATGTGAGGATACTATGAAAGGAAGCACGGTGGTGTTTGGCACGTTCAAATGAATCACAATGAAAATCAAAGGAATCTTTAATTTGACAAAGCGAAGGAAACATTTGAGTCATATGGAAATTCTTGTGTCCTAACCGTTGGTGCCATAAGTGAAAGTCACTAGCCCTCGGGAGAGACACCTTATTACAACTTCGGAGATGTTGATCATCACATTCATTCAGGTAGTAGAGCCCATCATACTCCCGGGCAACTCCAATCGTCATCCCCGTTAGCAGGTTGTGAAAAAGACAAGAGGTGGCAAATAAATCAGCATGACATCTCTCCTCCTTGGCTAATTGACTCACAGAGATTAAATTGCATTTTAATCGTGGAACATGAAGAATAACATGAAGAGTCAGGTTTGCAATGAGCTTGCTACTTCCAATACCAGCATCACGAGAAGTAGATGCATCAGCAATCTTAACAGTAAGGTTTGTGGTGGTAGGAGTATAAGAGGAGAACAATGAGAGATCATCAGTCATGTGATCAGATGCACCGGAGTCAACTATCCAATAGTGCCCAGAAGTCATATTTGATAGTGGACTCCGGTGCATTGAGTTGGAATCATGGGATCCTGATTACAAAGAGGAAATCAAATCTGTAATAATTGCAATGATTACAATCAATCCCTACAAATCCTCCTATACATCCGTCTACAACTTTGCTATAATTAATTTCTAGCAAAACATCTGCCCTTAAACTCAAGCAAGTTTCTGAGGATTTATATTCCTTTCTCTGATGAGGCATATTATTATAGAGATACTGATGCATCAACATTGTCATTTTTCTTGTATTGTAGTTTGAATCTGTTAGGATCACTTTTGAAAATTTAGGACAATACATGAAATGGAAAATACACTTCTGTTGTCAGCACTTTGACTTGCTATTTGGAAGAAAGAAATAGAAAAGGGGTGGCTGTAGTTAAAGTCTATAGGTTGGGGATCGAGAGAGTCACTTTTTGGGTTCTATAAATCTTCCCTTCAGTCTAGAAGGGAGCAGCGAGAATTTATTTTGAGTATAGTGGTTGAGGGCTAAGGCCTTTAGAGTGGAGAGTACCAATCGTCTCAAATGCTTGGCAAGTCTATTTTGTTTTATGTTTGTGGTGTATGTTCATTTTCATTTGAAGTTTCTGATAGTTAACATTGTAGTGTTTTTATTTATGAATGTAATGTATTTTGGTTTTTATTTTGATCTTCAATTGTAAATTTGTCTTGTTTGGAATTTTGTAATCAAGGGTCATAACAGAATCTATGTTGATTTAAATATTTTCTTATCTTGTTGAATATTTTCCTATTCTCTCTAGATACTTGATGATGACGGGCTTGCTGCACCTGGTGAAATTATAAGGCCAAATGACATATATATCAACAAACAATCCCCTATCAATACGAAGACACAAATGACTGGATCTGCTGCAAATTTGCCTGACAGGTTAGTTTCTTAACTGAGTCGACATTTTGGTATTAATAGGGCTCCAATTAGAGTTACTGCATGATGTAATCTCCAATAGTTTTTTTCCCCTCATGCCAGTGCTTATCGGCCTAGTATACAAACATTCAAAGGTCCTGAAGGAGAATCTTGTGTAGTGGATAGAGTGGTTCTGTGCTCTGATAAAAATAACAACATGTATATCAAATTTTTGATCCGCCATACCCGTAGGCCAGAGGTAAATTCTTTTAGGTTTTATTGCGGTGGTTTTTACTTATCTTGGAGTTTCTTATTGACTTCTCTATCTATTTTTGTTGCTTTAGCTTGGTGACAAATTTAGCAGCAGACATGGGCAGAAAGGTGTTTGTGGAACAATTGTCCAGCAGGAAGACTTTCCATTTTCTGAGCGTGGCATTTGTCCTGATCTGATTATGAATCCTCATGGATTTCCTAGGTAATATGTTTCATCCATAAATCATACTCTTTAATATGTTATGTTGGAAGCTGTGAGAAAA